>JASTVB010000083.1:0-37606 GCA_031125705.1 Saccharomycopsis babjevae | reverse complement strand
AAACTAAATCACTTCTGATCCTTCAAGTGACTTACTTTCTATTTTATTTTAGCTGTTTTCATTAAAACATCTACAATACTAATTATACAATGATATGAAACCAACGCAATCGTAGAATTACCGTTTTCTTTTTCAATTCATAGAACCTGATTATTCAATTAAACAGACATGAATCCATGTTTTAACGAAACCAGCTAAAATAAGCTAGAAAGTGTAGGTTCCAAAAATTTAAATGAATAACGATATTTTTATTTAAAACAATAAAATAAATACTTTGTAAGTAAATTTAAAAACAGAAAAGGTGGGAATTTCAACCCTATGGAACCCTACGGAACTTCCTGGAATATTCCTGGAATAATAATTGGTAAAAATAGTTAAATTGAGAATAACGATAATTATAACTATGATATGAATAACTTTTGGATGATTGGTGATCAGTAACAAATGATAAATTATTACCAATTAATATAACTATGTATTTTCACAGAAAGCAAGTCACTTGAAGGATCAGAAGTATAATTTACCATCAATATTTGAAGAGATATATAGAATAATGTATTAAATGTAAATAAAACCCTTAGTGTGTTAATAATTGAGTGAGATCCTTGGTTTAAAATAAAAAAACCAAGATAAAATAATAAATAAATTAAAATATAGATTCATGTCTGTTTAAATAATTATTCTGATGTGATGAACTGAAACAATAAATTGCAGCTCCATAATTAAATTAACTTCATCTTATTATATAAGTAGTATCTGTAAGATTTACAAAAATTCCAATGAATAACGATGTATTATTTATAACTATAAAATAAGTACTTTGTAACTAAAATTATAAAAACAGAAAAGATGGGAATTTTAACCCTTTAAATATATTGGTTGTGAGTGGAAAAGTAGTGTAAAAACCACAATCACAACAATGTATAACAATAAGAAGATAACAATATAGGAGTATAACATTGCGCAGGAATATTCCTTAATAACAATGTAAAGTTGCAAAGTCTTTTAGAATTCCATAGAACTTCTTGGAATATTCCTTGAATAACAATTGGTAAAAATAGATAAATTAAGAATAACAATAATTATAACTATGGTATGAATAACTATTGGATGATTGGTGATGGGTAACATATAGTATGTGGTTACCAATCAATATAACAATGTATTTTCACAATATCTTATGATAAATTCGAAGGTATTATTGCAACTTTGGGACTTGGTAATGATAAACAAGAACACATTCGATATTGAGCGTTTTGTTAACTCGCAAATTATTTATGTCCAAACTAACATTTCAGTCATTAAAAGTGTGCTTAGTTCAAAATTTTCAAGAACGTTTCTTAATAATTACAAAATCTCTGATGGTGCTAAATTGTTCTTAGAGATTAAAAATGAATTTAAAGATCTCAAGATTAATGAGAAAATAACGTTGCTCAAACACTATCTAAACAATTTTGCAATAATCAGTGATATTAACAACTTCAATGACTTTATTAGTATCATTTATTACTCTTTTCCTGAACTAAAGAACATTGGAAAATAATTGTTATTGTCTCAATTATCAGTGGAGGAATATTGGTGTTGTTGCAAAATGTAATCTGGAAACTAAAACAACTGAGTTAAATACAATGCTGCTTGATAAGTTAATAAGAAATAATAAAGAATTGTCTGAAACATTTTTGATTGACTTAAAAAAGGTCAAGTGTTTTAATTGTGGAAAGTTTGGTCATATGAAAAGCAAGTGTCGTGCAAAGAAGAAAAAGAAGTTCTTTATTAAAACCGAAACTATGCTTGTTGAAATGCCGGTTTCTGATATTGATGAAACCAGATGGTGAATCTGTGAAAATACATTGATATAATTATTGTTATTCTCAGTTTAACTATTTTTACCAATTCTTATTCTAAGAATATTTCAAAGAGTTCCAAAAAGTTCTATAGAAGTCTAGAAGACTCTGAGACTTTACATTGTTATTAAAGAATATTTCAGCACAATGTTACACATTGGTTTTGATTACGGTTTTTACAATAATTTTCCACTCATAGCTAATATATTTTAAAGGTTGAAATTCCCACTTTTTCTGTTTTTTATAATTTTAGTTACAAAGTATTTATTTTAAAGTTATAAATAAATAATCGTTATTCTTTGGAATTTTTGTAACTTTTACAGAATCTTAGTATGTTGATCCCAAGAAAAGCAAAATAAATTATTGCAGGATCAGATAATAATGATCCTTTTTTTGAGTTAAATGGAAGTCAAGGTTATCAGGTAATTCTAAGAGTGGTGGCATAATAGTTTACTTTGGTGTATCTGGTGATAATGAAAATTCAAAAGATAAAAATGAATTGGAACCAATGGATGTTGATGATAAACAACATGAATTATCAGTACAAAATGATGCAATTATTAGTGAAAATCTACAGTTGAAGGACAAGATCAAAGAACTTGAAAAACTTCAAGCAGTAGATAAAGAAAATAATATGAAAATCATGAATGCTGCTAATGAACTATCCAAAGAAAACAGTAAAAATCAAGAAATCGTCGCTCAAAACATTGCTGAAAGAAATCATATAATCGATGAAAATAGAAAACTGGCTATCATTAACAAAACCGTTGCGTCTCGTGTTAGAAAAAGAACTCGTTCAGACAGAAGAAAAGAAAACCAAGCTGCTAAAGAAGTTATCAATAAACCAAAACAAAAAGCTATTGAAGCAAGTCAAAACAATCAATTACAATTAGTTCCATTTTCAAATGAAAATGTTATTGAACTCTCTGATAGTGATGTTAATGATTACATGACAAAGAAGATTAGTGTGGAAGACACTTCCAACGAAACATTTCATGGTCTTAAATTGATTGAAACAAGCTCACATCAAAGATTTTTGATTGAAGGAGTTCCTGGTAGTGATTCTGAATCTAATTCTGAATTTGAGGTTTCCAATAATGAAGTATTCTTATTGATTGCTAAAAACAAGTATAGGATTCCAACAACATACAAGCAAGCTTTAAAATCTGATCAAGCTGATCAATGGAAAATGGCTATCGAAGAAGAATTGCGCCAAATAAAAAATCTTGGTGTCATTGAAGAAGTTGATGTTCCCAAAGGTAAGAATTTGATCAAAACCAGATATGTTTTCAACGTTAAACAAGAAAATGAGTCAGAACGTTTTAAAGCTAGACTTGTTGCAAAAGGTTTCCTTCAAATTCCAGGTAAAGACTTCAATGATATATTTAGTCCAGTCGTTCCATTTGAAGTAATCAGATTGTGTATTAGTTTAGCAGTTACAAACAACTATGAGATCTGTCAATTGGATGCAAAGAATGCATTTTTGAATGCTGACTTAGACGTACCAATATATTGTGAGATTCCTGAAGGATACGAGTCAACGCGTAGCTCTAAGTGTTGGTTACTGAAAAAAGCGTTATATGGTCTTAAACATTCACCACGTCAGTGGTTTGCTACTATTAATAATGTGTTAACTGATGCTGGTCTTGAAAATAGTATTATTGAACCTTGTCTCTTTTATGGTCAAAACAATTTGGTAATTGTTTATGTCGATGATATACTTATTATGTCCAAAAATAATGAGGAGTTGAATAAAGTGAAAGAAATTTTCAACAACAAATATCAAATGAAAGATATGGGATTTCCTAAAATTTTTCTTGGTCTCACAATTAAGAGGGGGAAAGATGGCATACAACTTGGCGCTGAAGATTTCATCAACAAATTGGGTTGCTGACTATAGTATTGTTCCACAAGAAAATTTAGATCTACTATTGGTGTTTTACTATATCTTGCCAATACAGTTAGATATGATATTTGTGTTTATATTTCAAAATTGTCAAGATTCTTGGTTACTCCTAAAACCAATCATCTCAAAGCTGCTATGAAAATTATTCAGTATATTTGTCAGACTAAAGACTTCATCATAAATTATAAGTCTGGAAGCTCAACTAATATTTTGAACATAAAACCTTTTTATCAATACGATAAAAATAAATTTGTTGAGAAAGCAGATTTTTCGAAGTTAAAAAATGATATGAATATTACTGTGGTTGTTGATGCTGACTGGACAACTGATACTGACAGATATTCTCAGGCTGGTCTAATGGTTATGATAATTTAAGGAAATAATGATATAGTAAAGTGGAAAAAAAAAAAGATAAAAAATAAAAAATAAAATAAAAATGAAAACGATTGTTAGGGATGATAAATTATGAAATGAGAGATAACAAGTGAGAAAAAATTGACAATTATATTAGAGAAATATAAATGGTAATGATATCAAGTAGGGTATTATCAATGAAAAAAAAAAACCAAATGGAGTAAGGCTGTGAACCATAACTATCCAATAAAAGTTGAAAAATTGCAGAATCGGCTGATTTTACTTTTGAAGCTCTATTCTTATTTATTATTATTATTTTCAACTATTTTGTTTATTGATTATCAAATGTCTTATTTATTTGCATTTTTCTTAACCAGTACTTTTCTACCCATAATCAACTTCAATAGAAATCAATGGATTTGTTCTATTAAGCAAGAATATTGATCTATATCTTAACGATCATTGACTTTTTATCCTAGTTTTCACTTTTATTATATCGTAATGGATTCTACTTCAAAATGAAAATCAATTTCGTAGCAGTCCCCAGCATTATCTATGATATTTATTTGAATAATAATACCAATATACTTATAAATTCATAGTCCATAATAGCAGTCACGAGTTTTTCTTAATATATTCATTACTTATTACCTCATTGACAATATTATTTCTCTACTTTTTTTTACTTATTAATTCACGTTCATTTTTCCATCCCTTTCTTAATCTTTTTTGACTACCACTAATTGATCTTTTTCAATTTTTTTCACTTCAGATGTCCAATATCCTATTCAACAATATTTTTTCTAGTCCTTGTATATATTCTTTTTTGAGGCTGTTTCTTTGTAGGTAACTTTTTTCTACATAATTTTTTCATGTAAACTGGAACTATTTTGCAATCAATTTTCAAATCTTAAATATCAGGAAAAAATTAATTGTTTAATTCCAATTATTCTATTTACCTTGTGATAATGTTATCAATAAAATTGGTCACGTGTAGCATTAATGCTTCAATATCATGTATTCATGTGTTTTATTTATTACACTAGATCCAAGTAATGGTAATAAAATAAATATACGGAGAACGTGACAAAAATTGTGAATCACGTGACCTATAATGCATAATTTCGAGATTGCGCTTTATTTATGTGCCAGAGTACTCTGTTACTCATAAAAGTCACATCGTAATCACGTGATACACAACCTTATCAATTGCAACAGTAACATAAAAGTAGAATTGAAATTTCGATTTGAAAAGGCAGCATATTAATATTATTGGACCTAAGCAGTTTAGAACAAGTTATATGTTGTTCTGAATGTAAATGTAGATGTTTACATTGATACTTATTTCTGATCTCGAGAAAGAAAAAAGTTAAAATTTAGCTTTCCTGCTTGAGTTACATGCAAAACTCAAAATAAATTCAGTATTCAATTTATTCCTCACTAAAAGAAAAGCAAAAGAACTAAATGAGCCTAACTTTTTTTAGCGAAAAGTGTCAAAATTTTGTATACGAAAAAAAAATTAAGAACAAAAAAAAAAGCCCGTATCTGCACTATTTATATGATTTCGAGAGTTACGAAAGATTATAAAAAATTCAGCTTATATCAATCAATTGAACAAGCATGTAATAGTAACAAAAACTAATTTAGGCCTTTGGAAAAAGCTTTGATCATACAAAAAACTATTAGGAATTTAAAACGTTCACAGTAAAATTGTCTACCTTTATTTTTTGAATCTGAGTTCAAGTTACAAATGAGTTATGACAGGTGAAAATTTTATTTAGCAATAAAGTTGAATAATAATAGAATTGGAAAGGCAATCTGAAGTACTTTATATGCTATTTTCTATTTCGATTTTCATCAACATACTTATTTTCATTTTGTGACAAGATTTATTTTGTCTCTCAACAATTTTATGTTCTCTTTTGATTGTGTGTATTTCTTTTGTGAATTTCCTTACAAAAGCCTATGCTTAATCTTGAAGAACTTCCCTTTTAGATTCTGAAATCAACTTGTCTTATTTCAAATCACTTCATTGACGAGTTTTTCTGATAGTAGTACTCGTGTTAATGTGCTTTCACATCTATTTCGAGAAAATTATTTGAGTTTAGTCCGCTGATATTAATCAGATTAACTGCTTAAGATTTTGTTAAATGAAATATCATACCCAAAAAAAGCAATCAACTTTGGTGAACTGGCTTTCATATAAATTGTAAAAAAAGTTGCGGCATTCCTTTTACGTAGACGGTCTATGTCGATGTGTTTAGCCTCTGGATGGTCAGAGATCGAATATAAATTTGATCAAAACTTAAGAGTACTGAGCTGAGAATTGGCTCTCAAAATAAGCTACAGATTTCCTTGGGTCATCTCAATTGAAGAAATTTGAGAAAAATTCATAAAGAAAAACAAGGATTTGCTTCATATTTTAAAGCGAGCAAGCTTAAGATGACTTTGGAGAACTTCGGATTCTTTGTTTGATAAATACTTTAAAGAAAATTTGTTCGTATTTGTTTCACTTGCCAGAAATTTCTTTCAGACAATCCATTGCACACTGGCATTCCTGGCACTTCAAGAATTTGACAGCTGAAGATCAATCATTAATATTGATGAGAAGGAATGTTGTCGTTATGAATAAATATTGAACGTGACTTCCACCTCAAAATTACGACTACGTCATCTAAAAATCAATATTAGATGTTTAATTTATATCCTAGATTAATAACGAAATAATCATATTACCAAAGAAATGAACATTCTAGTTACTATTTTTATAATAACATGAAACTAACTAGATCATGGAATTACAATTGGCTGTTTCAATTCATGATATCTGAAGAATTATTTAAACAGATATGAATCTATATTTTATTTTATTTATTATTTTATCTTAGTTTATTTATTTTAAACCAAGGATCTCACTCAACTATTAACACACTAAGAGTTTTATATACATCTAATACATTATCTTATATTTCTCTTTAAACCTTGAGAGTAAACTAAATCACTTCTGATCCTTCAAGTGACTTACTTTCTATTTTATTTTAGCTGTTTTCATTGAAACATCTACAAATGTTGTTATTTATAATATGACAGTATATTTAGTTATTAGTACACTACTAATGTCAAGTTCATTCTCGAAAAGAAATGAAAAATTTTATCAGCGGTTTCTCGACAAAGACAGACAAATATCTCTCCAACTAAATGTTACTGTATTCATTTCTTGGAATAACAAAAAATTGCTAACAGATTCCTGGAGAGTTTCCTGGGCTAAACTCAACTTTTCAAAAAAATATCTTTTGCATCAGTACTCCCTTAGGGAAATTGTAGAACGACTCACATAAAACATGAAAATATTGATTATAATTGCCTCGTAAGTCATCAACTAACAATTTGTATACGAAGTTACTGCCGAATATTAAACCCTGCGAAGCTTGTATACATGAATGAAGTCATATTGATCCAATTGAGCTATAGTCTTGATTGGCGTATATTCCCAATAGAGATGATGAATGATTGCACTTATTTTTCATTATAATACTTTCCTTTTTCAGTTCTTGAGTAGAACAAAAAAAATTATCAATGCTAAGGAGACCATTTTCAGCGAGAAATAGTTATATACCCAATATAGGTAAGTTCTTTGACCTGGGTATGAATAATATGAAAATAGTGATGTTTGCTCATCGAAGTTTCTTCATATCATCTTGTAAATATCTCTAAAAGAACATTCAGAATGTATCAGCCAAAGACATGCACTGTGATAGTTCTGCAATGTTCTTTCTTTATTCATAATGTGCTTCTTGAAATAGGTGCGGTTTATTCAAAAAGATCATTTTGAACGTTTTACAGATTTCAGTTTCCGCTTCACTTCTTGATTAGATTTTCTTGGCAAATAATACAATCCCTGAGATTCTGCACAGGTTGACGCGACATCCAGTAAAGCATTCAGTCCAGTAAAATACAATTAACAATATCTTCTTGCAATTCTTTGCAAATCCCATGGATATTCATCAGTAAGTTAGTCGGCTTGCTCTGCGTTCATGTTTCATACACTACTAGATCTTATTTGTCCATCTGTTTTATTAACTCAACTCCGAGTTTTTATCGAAATTATTGTGGATTTCTTTCCACTTCTTTTATACCTTTTCTCATTGGAGGCTTTAATGTATTAATTTTGTTGAATTCTTCTTCGATTACTAGTTGAGCTTTTCAAAAGGTTTTCGAAGCCAATCACCTATTCTTTTTACCAACCTGATGTTGCTACGAAAAACAACTATACTATTGTTTAGTTAATATCTCGTAAAAAAATTCACAGTATAATTGTTTCACATTGAACTTAAAATAATATAATGTGATTGCTATTGAAGGGAATCATCCATTTCAGCTGACGAGTTAATTTAATGCTTGGATTTTGCCAGATATTTGATAAATGAATGTAAAAATGATAATTCGAACATGGCGATCCAAACAAAAGTATTAGATTATTTAGCTCAAAAATGCAAAAACAGAGGTCAAAAATAGAATGTCCCTGATATCGAAAAAGGTTACGATCAAATCTAATAATATTCCAACTCTATGAAATGACAGAGCAAAATGGTATTATCAGAACATTGTTCTCTAGTAACGATTTAGACACTATAATTCATTCATTCTTCAATTGTATTATAAAATTGAGTATATACTGCCGAAGTATCTCAGTCTCTTTTGTCTCAAAATAAAAAATTTATATGCTACAAAATTATTTTTTCAAGAGCATCAACTAGTTCAGAGTAAGAGAAGGCAAGGACTGTGATACGTGGTTGATATTCAAAGAAAAATTGATAATGGTTTGGGAGGGTGATGCTATTAAGCTTGGATTCAACTTATTTATTTCTTAGTGAATAGACAACAAAAATTTTGGGAGATTTGAATCATCTTGGGTAAGATGCCTGCTGATTCACATCGAGATAAATTATTATTTATTGTTACGGTTGTTTATAATACTGTAGTACTAGAAAAATTCCGCTTGAAAAGTAGGAAGTTGTCAAACAACGCCCACTGCTGATTTGGGCTTATCTTTTAAATCAAAACATGTCAGTGATGACATGAACTAAATCAGAAAGCTCACTAGGCAGAGAATATATTTTCATGAAGTTTCCATAAGATCTGTATAAAGCATTCTATTGATTAAATTACTTGGAAGTCTGACAAGCCAATATTAGTTGAGTTTTGCTGCATTGTTCATAGTTTTGCCTACAAACGACTAGATAGCATTTATAAAAAAGTAATCAATGAATTAATTGACTTTAACTCATCAATTTGCTCTTGCACACAGCGACAAACGCAACATTAGACGAATGAATATGTGGTGCTGACTTTCATCAAAGGTGCGACAATGACTTTAACCCTTTGTCTCAAATATGTCGAACATTACTGACTTCATTCTATTCCAACAATTAGTTAAATGAATAGTTAGGTTCAAAGGAATAGAATGAGAAGAATATGAGACATACTATTCTTTTTACACTTTATACAAGAAGCATGTCATGTCATAATAAATTAAGAAGTTTGTGTATTTAATAGGATCGCCTTCATGTATATTCTATGCAAATCTTGATAGGTTGTGCTTACATTATTGCTTTCTCTTATACACACTTCAGATAGTTTTCATGTCGTTTTCAACTTTATATGTCAATAAGATGATCCTGTTGATAATTGAAAGGACGACACAAATGGATTACCAATTTTATGTTTCATAGGTTCTTTCTACTTTTGATCAAAAGCAGAAAAATATTCTTCAATCGAATTACTGTATGAACACTTTCAGATGGATACCTTCGACCTAGGAGTATTAGTTTATAGTCGTAAAAATGAAGCAAATTGTAATTAGGTGTGTAAAACTCAATAACTATATAATAACAGAATCAAGCTCTGTTCAACTTCTAAGACACCTGGCGTATCAATTTCAGAATATGAACTCTAACTCTATCTGTCTTTCCCGGTAAATTTTCAAGTAAGTGATAGTTGTCTAAATGCATCTCTAATGGCATTCGATTCTTAACTCATTCGAGAACTTTTCATGCGACCATCTAAAATTTCTCTGGTTACGAAGGACACTGTGCTAATGGTACCTGTGATAGTAATTATATAAGCTATTAACACACATAACAAGCATTCTTCATGGCTCAATAAATTGAAAAATGTCAACTAATTTCAAGTTAATTGTATTATTGGGGAATAGAACAATAAGGGTTATTAGCAATATCAGAATAATAGAAACTGCATAATTGAGGATGATAAGCCTAAAAATGAATCACACACTTCTAAATGAAATGAAAATTTGATCTTCCTAATATTTTGATTGATTGAAAGTAGCTATAAATCAAATATCTGTTCCAAGGTAGCAATAGCAATGCAATATTTCAAAGTCTTTAATAAAGAGCATTGGATACAAAAGTAATTATCGTTAAACTTAGAGTTCACACTTTTTTTAGCATCACCCAGCTACTAACTTCTTCTCGGCATCATATGCCATGTAGCTAATGAGAGCTGGAAACTTAGAATGTTAGAAGGTAACCGGTGAGTTTAATAAATAGGCAATTCTTTAGATACCTTTAGGATATATCCAATGTTAAGAAATTAGACGACATAAAAGAATTTTTTTTATTTTGAAGCATTTTGTTTTTTCAAATAACTCTGTGCTAAGATAGTGACGAGAACGTTAATTCTTTACCAGTTCTCTTTGATGCGCTCAGCGACTACACAGCAGTCGTTTCTTTCTCGCGCTTGAGTATCTTTCACTCTATTGAAAGTCCACAATAATAACATTAATGCCAAAATTGTATCATAGAGGTATTTGACTATATATCAAAAATATCAGATAACGATATTCCTTCCATGTTAAAGTACTAGAGTATATAGCTCTGTTGTAATTCAGAGACTATTTAATTTCAATTAAATAAGCCTTTGAGCCTTCTTTAGAAGAAGAACCATTAAACTAGATGCCAGTGTTTCTTTTTATGAGTGTGAGATACCAGATAGGAGTATTACAACTCTTAAAAAAAATATTGTCAAACCTTTCTAAGGAAGTTTGGCAACTATCGTTGCATAACTAGTGCTTAGCACCAAACATTTTAATAAAATTCACAGGTTATGATAACTTTGAAAGGCGATTGAAATTAGATGAGATAGTAGTGTCAGCGCCATAAAGCTTCAGAGGGGACTTCGTAGTAAATGGGCCTGATCTCAAAAAGATATCGGAACCAAATTCAAACTTATCTAAAAGAACGGAAATTTTTTGTTACTTGAAAAGGTTAATCAGCTCACCTTGGAATCTAGGAACAAACTTGATTTTACAGTAATGTGAACTCGTTTGCCTCAACTCCAATGTTGTGATAAACTTCAGCTCTTTCACTGAATAAGAATTACCAATCTAGCATTGATGTTGATTGACATAATGAAAAACTATGCTTTTCTTTCGAAATTATCAATTATGTGCGAACCAATATTTTTTGTAACAGAATTTAGTATTTCATGTCATAGTTAAATATATATTTTATCACATCTGATAAACTTCATCAACAATCTATTTTTAATATTGTATAGACTACTGATAAACTTAAAAATCTTGTCAATAGTATCAACAATAGCAGTGATAGTGATGATTTCAGAAGTTTCTTTGAAGAAAGCACATAATTCAATTCCTTCAAATAAGGAGTCTTCATCCTCGCGTAGCTTTAGTAATATTTTGCGAGAACAAGCTCACTGCAATGATCTATCTGCGGCCGTTGGGATTTACAGAAGAAATAAATAAACTCCGAAATAATTAATAGCTTTGGGAAGAAATATGAGTAATTTATAACTCATTCATAGGTATCTTATAATATCTTTCTACAATTTTAATGACTCTAAAATGTTTGCAGAGATACTAAGAAACTGAGAACTCATTCTTAAATTTAGTCTAATAAGAAACAACCTTCTGAATTTGCAAATATGTAATAATTCAGCCAAACAAAATGAAATAATATATTATAATAGTAGTTGGTTCGAACTTAACACTGATAGGTTGATTTCTATGTGATCTTAAATGAAATTTATCTCCAGCTATCAGGATCCCATATTTGAAACCCAAAGGTTGAATCCAGGGGGTTTGCAAACTTTAAAATCTCTTAAGACCTATAATAAAACTATTTAAGCTATTTTTATTAAAGATGGTTGTTCAGAATATTGGAAAAAATTAAGAATTCAATCTTTCCAAGATACTAACATGGTATGCCCTATATACTTCTCGATACAAAAACTAAATTTGCTTAAGGTATATTTAGCTAATGCTTGAACGCGCATCAAAAGAAATAGAGAAAGGATAGATGAATTAGACTTAATCTTGGACTCAAAATTTCTTTCAGACTTCGAAATTAGATCACTTCCAATCTTTCAAAAATCTTATCCTCGAAATATTACCTCGATTTTATTCACAAAAGAGAAATAATCAGTTTCCATTGATGAAAGATGGATAAACTTTCAGTTTCTATATGCAATACTATAATTTATCAACTTTTAACTTAATTTTCTTGTTTATATTCTATCTACAAACTCGAATACCTATTAATCGATTATTTTATCATGAATTTGTTCTATCAGTACTCATTATTTGATGCTAGAGAGATAATGTTATTTATTATATTCTCCCATATATCTTCCTTGTTGTCTTCCTTTTCTTCCCTTGACGTCCTTCCTTCGTTTATTCTGAAGTTTGGAAAGATGGTATTCTCATTGATCTTCTGCTGATCGAGGCGTATTGGGATTTTATTATTGTTTTATTTAATTCCCACAAAAGTTTATACTCCAACATGATAAATTGATTCGCACAAGGGTTAATATTCCTCATCACAGGTGAATGTATTCTAAATTTTTTATGAATGCATTACCCTTTATGATATTCATAATTTCATATGATCACGAGACAGAATTTTACCAGATGATGCTTACCTAACATCTAACCGTACAAACCCGGAATACGGTCAACAATTCGGTTATATTATTCTATTTTTGTATAAATGTTATTCATCAGAACCCGTTAGTTTCGAGAAAAATAATGCATATTGTCAGTAATACTTTCGAACATCGAAGTTCAATTAAAATTAGGTAGCTAGTGTAGTATTCAAGGCCAGAATAACAAACTGCTAGAAAATTTTGTACTGATTCTCAAATTGATCAATGTCAATAATTGATTTCATCGGTAAATAATTCTGGGTTTTGCAATAATGATAGTTGTACTATTTGTTTTTTTAAATATCAGTTTCAAAGTCAACTGTTGACTCATTACTTTTTTTATACTTATCGTATATTTCAACCTAGAAGTAAATATTAACACCTCGCTAAATTGGATTTCAAAATTCAATATTTTACTACTGTACTTATTAGTATAAAATGAAAATAAATAGTTTAAAACCTATATGTTTTATCGCTTTTTTGCTTAGAATGAATTGGTTGATTACTACTATATATTGAAATTATTTTTAGGGTGTATGTCTCTTATCATGAATTTATATTATTGATCACTTAGGAAGGAGCTTTTTTTAAGTTTTTTATCTTATTATGATTTATTTGATTACAATTTGGCATTATATTACATTGTAATAATTGCCTTTATTTTTTATTGATAGTTATGTGGACATGCAATTATTCGAAGTAAAACTTGTCACTAATGAAATAAATAGAAAAAAAAGCAGACTAGGTCACAGCAGTCATAGATATTTCATGAATAAATTGAAGCAGTTAGTAATAATGTTGAAATTTTGAAAAAACAAAATAGCTATAACAGTCGAAAGATAAACCATTAAATCTAAAAAGTTACTTACTAAAAACGACTAAAATATACGCAAAAGTCCACTTTTTATTATAAAATTTTACTGCAGATGTTTTAATAGAAACAGCTAACATAAGATACAGTCACTTGAATTATCACAGAGAAATATAAAATAATTTATCAAATGTATACAAAACTCTTAATGTGTTAATAATAGAGTGAGATCCTTAGTTTAAAATAAATAAAGTGAGATAAAATAATAAAGAAAATAAAGTATAGGTTCACTTCTGTTTAAATGATAATTCTGATTCCACTAATTTTAACATCAGGGGATCCAGAAAACTGCCTATTTGGATCAAATATTACTCCTCAGAGCTTAACTATATTTTCTCAGATTAGCTATTATAATTACTTACCAAAAGGAACTGCAAGATCTTAACTTATTTTAGAAATATGAAAATAAATAATGACTTTGATTTTCTATTAAAATTAGTTTTTAGATTGGGAGTGTTGCATAAAACATGTGCTTGTTATTTTGGGCATCTAAAAATTTTTGTGTAAAAATAAAATCAATTCATTTACTGATCTCGAATTACTGTATAGTTTTACTAGAATCTTTAGGTGATTATCAAAATCAAAGCGCACAATACTCAACTTAGTACACACTGATTCTTTTTTGATTCGTTTACATTTTCTAAATATTACTGCCAATATGTATTCTTTAGAAGACAGAAATTTTTGGTGCATTCTATTTCTTATTTTCTCCATAATTTAATAATTAATATTTAAATAATTTTTTCCCGGCACTTTTTACTCCGTTCTTAGTTCTGAAGTTATTTGATATCATTGGACATTATTCCTATATATTTTGAATAATATTCGTATTGATTTATGCAGAATGCTTGCCTTGTAATTTAGCGATTCGAATAATCTGGTTTTAAACTCATCATTTTAAAACTATAGCTTTTTTACATGTTTTTTTTGTTTTAGCTAATTTGAACTTTATCCAGATAACTTGATTTTTATTTGTACTTGCTACTTTATATATACAATAGCAAATATAATCTCCAGGTACTATTAGATTTTTTCCAGCCGAGTATTTGTTTTTCTGAAATGAAAGAAAAAAATAATATTGTCTTATTTAAGATGAAAGGTTTAGCTTACTATACTTTCAAAACTGAAACATCTAATGATTAAATTTTGAAGAATTTTAAGACGCTAGATTCCTTTTAAATTATTCTGATAATTTATAAGGAAATAATTTTATCTATGTATTTCCAAATCAATAGCTGAATTTATAGGCGGTAATAAAATGCTGAGATACGCGACTGTTCACAAAGATAAAATATTTTGCCGACATATGATCCGAAAAGTTCAGCTGTTTAGTATTTTACAGAAAACCTCTCAAGGTTTAAAGAGAAATATAAGATAATGTATTAAATGTATATAAAACACTTAGTGTGTTAATAGTTGAGTGAGATCCTTGGTTTAAAATAAATAAACTAAGATAAAATAATAAATAAAATAAAATATAGATTCATATCTGTTTAAATAATTCTTCAGATATCATGAATTGAGACAGCCAATTGTAATTCCATGATCTAGTTAGTTTCATGTTATTATAAAAATAGTAACTAGAATGTTCATTTCTTTGGTAATATGATTATTTCGTTATTAATCTAGGATATAAAAAAACGTTTATTATTGATTTAGAAGACGTAGTCGTAATTTTGAGGTGGAAGTCACGTTCAATATTTATTCATAACGACAAATCATACTAGAAATAGTGAAGCTATAAGCTGTGGAGTCATCTCAAAATCACCTGGTCGAGAAGGATTCAAAAATTTTTATTATTGGTTAATAAACTCTTTTTCATTGTTTTTTCTGTTTCTTCTTGAATATGTATATGTGTTTCAATTGAGTTAAGGAAATCTGTCGAGGCGACGTATTTTCTGACTTTGCAGAGATACTTGCTCGTTATCAGAATCACTATTAATGTTAATAGCCATTCTTATTTGAGAGAGATAAATTTTATTTATTAATTAATTGTTCTATGTATCTATCTGTTCTCCTTCTTTTCTTTATGTTCTTCTAGATCAATTCTCCATAGGAAATCGATCTCTTTATATCCTTTATTTCTTAGTCTCAACTTAGACTATAGAAGAAATATCTATGGTATTATTATGAGCAAGCATTTCACAAGTTATATATATTTTTTATTATAACAATAAAATAAATACTTTGTAACTAAAATTATAAAAACAGAAAAGGTAGGAATTTCAAACATTTAAATATATTGGTTGATTGGTGATCAGTAACAAATGATAGATTATTATCAATAAATATAACTATGTACTTTCACAACTACTGGCTCAACAATATCCAAGTCAATTATTTTCTTTTTAATTTCTTTTTTTCTGGTTTTTCAGCATTATATGATTGAATATTGATCAGAAATGCTGAAATTGCGAAAATAAATTGTTGTATTAATTATAATCATTCATTATTTGTTACTTATCACCAATCATTCAATAGTTATTCATATCATAGTTATAATTATTATTGCACCAGGAATAATCCAGGTCGTCACAGAAATTTTATCAATATATTTAGTTGGATTTCTACTATTTAGAAAAAATGTTATTAAAACTTCTCAACATTACCCCAATTTTTAATGAAAACTATTTGTTAAATTAATCTCAAAGTCGATTATGAAAACTTCAAACTCAAAAGTCATATTTTATTAAATAGAGACTGATTGAAAGGTTCTTGTCGTTATGAATAAATATTGCACGTGACTTCCACCTCAAAATTACGACTACGTCTTCTAAATCAATAATAAACGTTTTTTTATATCCTAGATTAATAACGAAATAATCATATTACCAAAGAAATGAACATTCTAGTTACTATTTTTATAATAACATGAAACTAACTAGATCATGGAATTACAATTGGCTGTTTCAATTCATGATATCCGAAGAATTATTTAAACAGATATGAATCTATATTTTATTTTATTTATTATTTTATCTTAGTTTATTTATTTTAAACCAAGGATCTCACTCAACTATTAACACACTAAGTGTTTTATATACATCTAATACATTATCTTAAATATCTCTTTAAACCTTGAGAGTAAATTAAATCACTTCTGATCCTTCAAGTGACTTACTTTCTATTTTATTTTAGCTGTTTTCATCAAAAAATCTACAGAACTTTACATTGTTACGAAAGAATATTTCAGCACAATGCTATACTATATTTTCATTTTCTTATTGTTATTCTGTAAGAGTTACAAAAATTCCAATGAATAACGATGTATTATTTTTAACTATTAAATAAATACTTTGTAACTAAAATTATAAAAACAGAAAAGGTGGGAATTTCAACCCTTTAAATATATTGGTTGTGAGTGGAAAAGTAGTGCAAAAACCACAATCACAACCAATGTATAACAATAAGAAAATAACAATATGGTAGTATAAAATTGTGCAGGAATATTCTTTAATAACAATGTAAAGTTCCAGAGTCTTCTGGAATGCTTTGGAGCTCCCTGGAATGTTCTGGAACTTACTGGAATGCTCTGGAATGCTCTGGAACTTTTTGGAATATTCCTGGAATAACAATTATTGTAACTTATGATATGAATACCTATTGGATGACTGGATAAGTAACAAATGATAAATGATAACCAGTCAGTATAACAATGTATTTTCACATATTCTCCTATTGTTGAGCCAGTAATACTGACTCAAGATGACGTGATAAATGGATACGCAGTATTAAACCCAATATGCATGTCGAAATATATTTTCCTTCGGGAACTATAGATAGAAATATGATTACTCAGAATATGATAGCTCAGAATTTGATAAATCAGAAAATGATAACTTAGAAATATATCCTGAAATAACAACAAAATCAATGAATATCGATTAGTATATAATCTGGTACATTTCACGACGCTGAAATAACAGAAAAAGAAGAAGAAAAGTGGAGAACAATAAGGAACTTAACAATTATATAGGACAAGAAAATATACATGCTATGTCTCTCAAACTCTAAGAAAATGACTATTGACGTTAATAGTGATTCTGATAACGAGTCAGAACTGTTGACTCGACACCTATTGTTATACTTTGGTTGTGATTGTGGTTTTGCTTTCGCACTACTTTTTCCATTCACAACTACTACATTTAAAGGGTTTAAATTTCACCTTTTAGTTTTCATAGTTTTAGTTAAAAAGTAGTTATTTTATATTTATAAATAAGATATCGTTATTCATTGAAATTTTTGTAACTCTTACAAAAACAAACATTGTCGATACCTCTTCAGGTAATATTTTTGATAAAAATACCGCAAAAAAACTTTGACTTGTTAAATTACATTTATCATTTAAAATTTTTTATGTGAATTCAATTTTTACAATATTATAAATGAATTAGGCCTAGTAAACATTTATCGTGATTGATTATTGCATTTGTTTGTATTGTATTTTTTTGATAGAGTATTTTCTGAGGAGTTCTTGATGGGGTCACGAAGATATACTAGCTTTGATTAAAAACAATTGAAAGTGATATACTGTGAAATTTTATTATTTTCTCTCAATCTCTACTTAATTATGAAAATTGTGCTTAATTATTATCTTTCCTTTGTGTCCGACACTCTCTTCTAAAATAGCATTTTTTTCTGTTCACTGTTATTTATTAGTTATGTATTCGCATTCAGTGTCATAGTCACTCTGTTTGTCGTTAGTGTCTTCTTAGAGTTGATATATTCAATGCGGCCTCCTCTTCCTCCAATTTACTAGCCTTTTCAGCCTCCAAAGCTGTTCTAAAACGTCTAGATCTTTATTGGTTCATTTTAGCTCTCGGAGCCACACCATCAATTGCCATCTAAAATACCTTCTTTGGTTTAATTGTATTAAAAAGGTTATCGATACTTAATGTTAGTTCGAACTTTACTTCTTCTATAATCACGTGCTTATCATATGATATTCTCTCGATTTTCATATCCTAAGATCTTAGGATCTTCTATGCTTAAATATCTTTTAGCATGTAAATTTTTCTCTAAACGAAAATATGAATGTCAGGGGTTTTTAACATAAGGAAGTAATTGAAAAACTTTTTAATGTTTGAATGTATAGGTGTTTAGTCTAACTCATGCAATAGTGCTAATATGTTCGGATGTATAGTTTTCATGTTCAAATATGTTTAACTTTAAAAATGTCCTAGTGTAATTATGTAATGGTTAATTAACGTTATAATTTAATAAGTTTATGGTTATAAACGTAATAATGCATAAATGTGATAATGCATTAATGTTATAATGCATGTTGTTACTAATGCGTACATGTAAAGATGTTAATTTTTTTCGAATTTCTTTTTTTACTTTTTTTTTATTTTTGAATTGATTTTTGTCTGTTACTCAATCAATACAAACTTGTTATCTATGGGTTGACAACCTCTATGTCTATTTATGAAGTCTTTGCCTCCTGTGATTTAATAGATTAGAACTGTTATTATCTTTAGGAAATTAAAAGGCTATTCAAGCTTTTTTTACAACCGGTTTTAGCAAGAGTAGGTGTATTTTTAAGAATCAAAGGATGTTTAACTGGTTTTCGGGTAATGCCCAACAAAAGAAAGAAATGCCTAAAAAGGCGATCATTAACCTTAGGGAACATATAAGTATGCTCAACAAAAAACAGAGTCATCTCGAGGTACAAATAAAGAATCAGGAAACAATCGCCAGAGAAAATGTGACAACCAATAAATCAGTGGCAAAGAATGCATTGAAGAAGAAGAGAACTTACCAAACCCAGTTAGATAAGATTTATTCTCAAATTGAATCGCTAGAAGTCCAGTTGGACGCAATAGAATCTGCAAATTTGAATTTGGCTACTATGAATGCTATGAAGGATGGTGCAAAGGCAATGAAACAAATACACGGAAGTTTTAACATTGATAAGGTTGATGAGACGATGGACGATATTAAGGAGCAATTAGATGTTGCTGCAGATATATCTGACGCTATATCGAGACCTTTAGGAAATGAAATGGATGAAGATGAACTAGAAGATGAATTGAAGGAATTAGAACAGACTCAGTTAGATGAAGAATTGTCTAAGATTCAAAATAACAGCAATGTCGTTACTAATGAACCTGAGAAATTCCAAGATGTCCATTTGCCTGAAGTGTCAAACTTGCCTCACCTTCACAATAAGGAAAAACAGAAAGCGGCACCAGTGGAAGAAGAGGATGAGGATGAAAAGGCATTGAGGGCTTTACAAGCAGAGATGGGCTTATAGAATATACTATATTTAATGTAACTGGTACTTAGTTAGTTCGCTAATATATATTGTATTTGCAATTAAGTTTAGAGTTTATTTTTTTTTGAATCTATCTGAATACCGATTTAGAGTATTATTGATAATTTAAGAGGTGGAATGATACCTTCTTATTGATTTCTCTAAGAAATAGTATATTTTACCTTGTAATATAAAAACTAGAATCTTCATTAAAAAATTAACTATATTCAAAAAGCAAGAACGAAACAATCAGGTGACGGAAAAGGACTGTTAAGATGAAGAGCAAATCTTTTCACGCTCTTTTCAAATAGATGTAAAATTTGGACTTGAGAATTTTTAGGCCCAATCAACAAAATTTCGAAATTGATAATCAAATGGATGTGTTACGTTTATGTGCTTATATATAAGCTAATTTTGGCAAATATTGATCATTTAATTGCAAAAAAAATTTGAGTTAAAAAAAATCTATAATAGATACAATGAAAAGACACTACTATGCTGTTAAACTAATTACAAATGAACCATGAACCTACATGAAATCTAAAAACCTAAAAAATTACACCACTGCCTAACAAGACCTCTGTATCACCATAGAGAACCAAAGTCTGGCCTGGCGCTATTGCTTTACCGGGGTTAGCAAGATAAACTTTGCTGACCATGTTATTTTCATCGTAAATAATTTTTGAAACTTCAATTTCTTCTTGCAATGACCTGAACTGACATGTGATTTTCTTGAAATTTTCTAGTATACTAATATCTTTTAGTAGCCAGCACCAGTCAGATAATGAAATAATGCTTTTGAATAGGTCTTTATTATCTGATCCCTTTACAATAATGAGCTGATTCTTCTCCATATTTTTCTCACTAATGAACCAAACACCTTTATATTTGGGATCTCCCTGGGGTAGCGAAATAGATGGCCTTTGTCCTATTGTTCCATGCCATAAACCCTGATGATGCCCTACCGTTATACCTTCATCTTTAGTAACTATATCTCCAGGGATTGGTTTTATATATTGATTCAAAAAATCTCTAAAGTTTCCTTTTTGAGACACGAAGCATAAGCCTTGTGAATCAGGTTTTTCGCTGGTAGGTAGCTTAAACTTTTTGGCAATGTTGCGTACTTCTGGTTTCGTCGTATGTCCTAAAGGTAGCAATATTCTAGGTAATATTTCTCTGGGAATAGTCAGAAGATAGTAGCTTTGATCCTTTTGTGGATAGACGCCTCGCAACAAATTGAAGTCGTTCGTTGTCTCGTTTTGTAAAATTCTTGCGTAATGACCTGTCACCAAATACCAATTATTTCCAGTATTTTCCATTTTTTTTGTCAAATGCTCTATCATTTTACCAAATTTGATATATTTATTGCAGCCGACATCTGGATTTGGAGTTAGGCCTTTTTTGTACATTTCGATCATTGGTTCGAAAACATCGATCCAGTATTCTTTTTCGAAGTTTATTCTTTCACAAGGTATATTAATGGCTTTGCAAACTCTTTGAACATCTTTCCAGTCAGCTTCAACACATTCTTTAGTATCTGACCAATTTGCCATGTAAATCCCTCTTACTTTATAGTTTTGGCTAGCGAAAAGTGCAGCACAAACCAGGGAGTCCACCCCCGACGACATTGCAACAATTATTTCATCTTTCTCCTTATTTGGTATGATTTGTCGAAAGTTTTTGGGTAGAACCGAGGGACCAGTTAAAAACTGTCTTCTAAAACACAATCTCAAAGCCATTTGTGTGACATAAACGAAGTTCTCAATATTTATCAAACATACTCTTTCAGTAGATGATGACTTCAAAATAGAAGACGTAATATTTAATCTCGTAAAAAATCAAGTGCCTCGCATTCTGATTTTCATCTTTTTCAGTCATTGAAAAATAGGATTTTTTTTTTTTTTTTGCAAGAAAAAACAATAAGAATTCGTAATGATTGTGTGAATCAATCTATCTTTGTGAGAATAGTAATAATTTAATCTAATATTCAAGAGAAAAATAACGAATCTAATGATCGTTTATATGTATGGAATATATCAGTATAAGAGTAAGAAACCAAGGAAAGGTTTGATAAAACACCGTAAAATTAGAGAGTAAATTGTTTGTTAACTTCTATAAAGGGTAGATCAAGTTTAGTTTACAGTCTGGGATGTGTAGAACTATTACCAAGTATAAATAACGTATAGTCGCGAAAATACAACAAATAGATGAGAAATACTGTCTCTGTAAATAGCATCAGAATATCAATTGATGGTTTTTCTTACTAGCCTGAACTTGAAACAAGATTATCAATGAGCCACAAAATAGGCATTAGGAATCACTCATGTGAATATGTTATCAAGAACTCAATTGGTTGAAAAGTACAAAAAGCTGCTGTATATCTCATCCAAATACGTTACATTTTTTAAAACGAGATGGGACAGAGGGGCTTTTCAAATTTATCCTTAGCATGCAATTTAATAAGATATGTAACATATTTGTGATGTGATATACTTCAATTCCTTTTTTCTTCGAGATCATTAACATGCTATTGTTTACTCAGACATACAGTCAGCGATTTCTGCTGCTCGAGTCTTCTCTAAGATTTCCAGTAAAACTTTAGCAATTCATTGAAATTTACCCATAGAGATATGCTAAAGTTCCAAAGCTTTGAGTAATATGGAAACTGTTGTATCCATACATGGTTTACTTTATGATGTTTTATAATTTCATCTCAATTCTTGGACTAGTGGCCTGCTTTTTCCCATCATGAACAAGATTCTGTTTCTAGTACATGATTATTGTCTTATGGATTTTACAAACCTACTGGAAGGTCGTCTCCTCAAAGTTTGTGCACATATCTCAGACATAGTTTGCATTTCGTCAAAGGGTAGTGATAACTCAAATTTCATATCAACAACGTTAAACAAAACATTTTTATTCTAATACAGTCGAATTTCGTTAGATGTTATTAATTATAGTCACTGATTATCAAGAAAAATATTGGTATTATACTTGATTATGGTGGTTTACGAATTTTTTTATGAGCGGATGAGTGTGACGATGACTTCAATCACAATTACAGTTTTTTTTTCAATATTTATACAAATCATGCAGATGATCTAACCTTTTTGTTTCCACTATAGATCAAATATTTTAGGCTTAATGGAGTAACTTGAGATTGCTATAGGATCACTTAGAAGCTATTAGTGTTGACATCAATTTTGAAAAAACAAAGGCAAAATAAATGTCGAGAAGAGTAGTAAAAACCTTAGATCAGCAGAACAATGTACTATTGAAAGAACTATCATTCCTGAATGTCAAGGGAAGAGGATCTAATGCTATCAAACTAGACCCTAAATTGGACAATGATGCTATCGAAGAGCATTTTGAAAGATTTAGACACGACCTTTACATACATAAGTCTATCAACCCTCTACAAACGCCAACTCTGAGAAAGAACTATTATAAAAAGCTGATATATACACCCACTTTGTTAGACAAAGAGTTTGATAAGGGGAAAGTATTTGATTTATATTTGAGTAACTATGAATATCTCAAGATTTTAGAGTCAGAGCAAGGTAAAATATTCAATTTGAAATTGGCCTTCAAATTGTTGTATTACGAGATTTTTCAAGAAAGTTCTAGGTCTAGAATCCGAATGCATCATTACATGGGTAAAGATGATGTTAGTACAGACAACGATATTTATTTATCTTCGAACAAACAGCTTCCCTCAGTTTGTATCAATGATGAACTATTGCGTGTACTAGGGAATCCAAATGAAAGAATCAAATGTGCATCTGAAAAAAAATCGATTTTGAATATTTTGAAAGTAATGCTATTTCAGAAAGTATACAAAACCAAGCCAGAAACATCTTTATTCTTAGAGATGTTAAACAATATGGCTGAGGACCCTACAAAAACTTTTCATAATAAAAGTCCATCCGTTGATGTATCGAAAAAGCATCAAAATGAGAAAGAAGATATTGCAGATGAAGAATGTGAGGTTGTTATTTTGCCTGAAATCCTGAAAATTTCATTCCGTAACGCCTCGAAAACCAGTAAAAGCGATAAAAAAGCTGGAACAACATTAAGCAAAAATCTAAATCCTGAGAAATATCAAATCGTCGCAAAAGAAAATACTTTAATTTATTGCTTTGATGAAAAAATTGAGTATCCAATATCATACATGAAATCTTTTGTTCCCACAATAATTCCTGTAAATAATGGTGAATTCCAGGCATCCATTGCATCTATTGATCAGATATTCAATATCGAAGGATTTGCATATACTGATAAACATAGAAGGTTTACAGAACTAAAAGAATTAAACCAGATTCCACATCCCTTGCATAAAAGCAAATTTGTAAAACTTTTCCATATTGAAAACTTGAAACCTTTAATACATCATCATAATTGTGAAAATCAAGCAAACGATGTCGATAATTTGATCGCCTTAGTTCCATCTATTTTTAATATTGATGCTGAAATCACTAATAAACTAAAACATAAAACTAATAATTTTCTATTCAATATAGAAGGAAAAGTTGACGAAAGTCAACGGAAAGAGCTTCCGGAAGGTTATAGTGACCTTACTGATAGGGATTCGATAGTAGAGAATATTGTGAAAGATTTGGCGCTTGATAATCCAATGGAGAATTCAAAATGGTCGTTCTTGAAGAAATCAAAACACTACTTTGTTTGTGAATCAAAACAAAAGGAAAATTCTCTATGTTTAACCGAGTATGCAAACGGTAAAGAAGTTCTAAAAGGTAATATATTAAATTTGTTTATGAATAATTTGAACTTCCAAAAATTTTTGAGTAAAAATAAATCAGACAGATTTATTTTAGAAGATGAGTCTGAGCAGGGTTTGGTTGATCTTTTAGTAAAAAACAACATTGCAAATAGAGCAAAACAACAATATAATAAAGTTACCACACTTCCAAGACTATTAAATGAAAATTTCAAAGAATTCGATAATGATTTCAATATATATGACTTGGAGATGTTGAATAATAATGGCGATATTTTGAGAAATACAATGTTGAAAGTGAATGCTAATAATGAAGTTGTTTTGGATGACATCAGATACAAAGAATCAGAAATTGAGTACAAAAACCATGTTATTTTTATGCAGTGGTTTAAAAGTTTTTTTAGTTCTGAATCAAAGAAACTCAAAATTGATTTAATTGCAACTTTATCCAGAACCTCACAATTTTTTGAGCCGTGGGATTATTCTATAGGCCATAAATTTTACAAGTGTTTAGAGGATTTTGAGAAGTACAAAGCTCAAAAAGATTTACATAAATTGAATTCGCTAGTGGAGAATTTCTTAGATGAATTTTATAATAGATACTTACCATTGGTAATTCAAGAATTGAATATTATCAAATACAAAAGTGGAAAAGATGATAGACAAAGATACAAACAATTATATTTATTTTTAGGAAACTTTATATACCATTTTAACAAAGACTTCATAAGATATAAGTTTCCAAAGTTGACCAAATACTATTTCGATTTGAGTAATTTCAAAGTTGCCAAAAAGTTTTGCAGTTCATCGACCGATTTTTTGACAAATGAGATGGGAGAGTTTTATCTTTTTTTGAGTAGTTCTTTGAGAAATATTGGTATAGAAATAGAGAATGAGTTAATGCCAGACTTTAAGTTAAGTTATAATGATATTGATTTCAAGGATAATAAATACATCTCTAACGATAAGATAAATCAAATAATGAAGAAAATAGAATTGAAGCAGCTTGTTGTTGCTCAGATGAACCAGATGGATAAGTCGGAGAAGCCTTACAATAGTACAGTATTTTTTAAAACTAGCGGAAAATATAGATCCATTGAAGAAACACAAAAGTTAAAAAAAATGAAGGTAAGAAACAAGAGAAAAGAATTCGAAATCAAGGATTCATTTGAGAACCAAGAATTAAACACAACATTTGTGAAGAATTCAATAATGAAAAACATGAGAATTCAGAATGAAGTTAACAAAAAGGTTGGCTTTAATTATTTTAATGATTGTGCTTTAATGGTAGGATTTGATTTTCAAGAATCGAACAATAAATATTTAGCCAAAAAGTTCTATGGAAACTTCAAATATTATCAAAAGATATTTCTGATTCAGCAACCTATACCAATTTACTATATGAAGCAAAATTTGATGCATATTCCGCACGGATTTGATTTGATCAAGAAATATACTCGAGAATTCATTAGTAACGAGAAGTTGAAATGTACTATTACTATTTTTTTCATAAAGAGAAAGAACAATGAAAAATATATAGAGTTGGTGAAGCGTTTATAATCATGCAAGCAGTGAAGGGATATTAGTATATAGCGTTATTGAAGCATTGTAAATATATAGCTGACACACAAAAGTAAATACACTAATAATACATCGTAATAAATAAACTACTAATACATCATTTTCAAGCCAGTCAATTTGAGAAAAATGCGATATAAGAAGAAAATAGAAGAATTGATACTCCACTACATCTTGCTTTAATTATAATATTTCTTTGACAATTCTTCCAAGTTTTTTTTTTCCGAAAAGTTGCAATTAGTTTTACATCAAAATTCCTGTTAATGTATAGGAATGTATATTGAATATACAATATTTTTATTTTCCATGATTCTATGTATGGATTATGTTAAAAAATGTAGATAGTAAACGATATTTGACGGGTTTTCGGTGATTTTGTGGAAAGTGCAAGATAATAATAGATAATTGTTGAATGGCTCACAATGGTTTCTAAAATTTAGTGGTTTAACTAGAATAGGTACTCAGCTGGGAATGCTCCCAATTCAATATGAGACACACAAATGCAATACGCTAAAGTAATCAGAATCCCATGCATTTTCAACGATATAGAGCCAATGCTTGAATAGCCACAAAAATAACAATGATCTTTTGAAACCATATTCCAATTTTCTGAATATTGATAGCTGATTATTAGCTTTCCTCCTTTTCTCGCCTTTTTTTGTCTTTCAATTTATTTATTTATCAAACAATTCATTTCATCTTGTTGTAATATTTTTTCGGTTTGTTAAAGATTTTCTTTTTCTCGTTTCTGTTCTTGAGATGTGTTCCTGTTTCTGGTGTGCTAAATAATCTATGGCTTGACGTTACCAGCGAAATTGCCAGCTTCTCTTTGGCCATCCCATTTTTCAACCCAGTCGACTGGGCACAAGGAGGAGAATGTCTTGAAAAAGATTTGGCATGGAGCAAAATCTTCACCCTTTGCGTTGATACACTTGTGGTAATCAACGTATGATTGCCAGCAATGCTTGGTTTGATTTTGGTTTGGGAAACGTGGGTCGAAACTGACGGTATGCAATGGAGATTCAGACATTTTATATTATATTATCGGTGATATCAGATTAATATAGTTAAATATTTCAAAAAAACTGATTTATGTCAATATAATATTTAAAATAATCAAATTTAATATAGGCTTTAGGCTGCTAAAGGTTAAATACTTGATATTCTTCTATATATATCCTATAGACCACGAAAATTTTTTTTTCTCTATTTTTTTCTTCGTCTTCTCAAATCTAAGTGTATCGTATTAACATTAAACTGATACTAACAATTATATGAATCTCTCAAACTAATCTAAGAGAATTTTTTTTTTCACTATAGAAAAAATTTTTAAGAAATTTTAATTGGCGTGATTTTCTTTTTAAGAAAGATGATTGGCGAAGTGCTACGTAACCACATATAATTATGAGTCATGTGATAGAAGCATTTTAATACCTATTAATACATATGTATACATAAATATGCATAGAGTATGCTTTTGCTAAAAATGATAATTGTTGTATTTTCTATCAAAATAGTTCTATATCGAATGCTTGACTTAACCAGTCTTTACAATAGTAACCAGTGATACATTATTAGGAAATAAATGTACGAACACTCTGTTTTTATGTTAAAATCAGACAAAAAAGATTAGTAGATCAGTCAAAAAGAGTCTATCTGTGTCGCAAAAAGCAGACATTTAATCACAGTTAAAAACCAACTTCTTAGCAACTACCAACTACCTTAGAATCAGTCGTAAAATATAAATGCACATTTAAAACTTTTGCATAAACTGTTGAATATGCTGCTCTCATCGGTAGCGTCAACAACTGCACGCTTACAAGTAGCTAATTAAACGGTCCTTTGTTGGACCATGAGTTATCTTGGACTCTATGGAATCTTTGACATTCAATCTCGCAGCAGCATCACGGTACTTTCTTAAAGCAACTTTGATAAGAGAGAACAAACCAAAGAACTTCCAAGTGATTTCATTTTCTTCGGTCACTTCAAATCCCTCAACGTTGACAAGCTCCTCCTCTGAATTCAAATTTTCAAAGTTTTTAAGAATTATTTCTAATGTCTCAAAATTAGTCTCCAAGAAAAATTTGATGTCATCGTCTGAACCTTTGTCCAAGTGCGACAAGACAAGTTTTTGTATCTGGAAGTTTGTGATAATGTGACAGCATCCATCTTCATCTTTGAAGAAAAAATTGATCAAACCGCGCAATGTAATCAATTTCAAATCGATCAAATATGTCAAACTGACGAACGCATAGTAAGGCAGAATGTTCCAATATCTAACAATCGACTCAATAAGCCACTCATCTCTTTCATAATCAGACTCTTTGGCATCATCGTTACCTGCAAGATAAAACTCCTTGAATGAATCTTCTTTCAAATTTGCCAAATCAGTCTCCGTGATGGGGAGATTCAAAAATTTTTTGAATCTTGGTAAGTTTCTCTCAATGAATCTACGGAAATAAGTAGTAGAGCCGCTAGTGATGAAGCAAATACATTGGAAAAGCAAATTAATGGTAAATCTTTTTTTGTTAACTATCCGTTCATCGCTTTCTAATGCCGTACCTAATCTCTGAATCAAGTCCCAAAATTGTTCCTCTGGAATATCGTCTTTACCTTGATATAACGTCAAAAATTCGTTGGTTTCTTTAAAATATGGAATATCTTCATGTTCATTGAATTTCAAAAGCGGTGGATTCAGATAACATGCTTCAATTACTTGCGGTGTTCTTTCAGTAATAGCATTTCCACTAAAAACTTTTTGATCATGATCATTAATGATTTGTATAGAATTATAGTATGGTTTATTCATGTACTTTCCAAACTCACTACTAAAAGATCCAAAAGAGTTAAACACTGTTTCATATGAAGCAAACTGGGTTTCTCTCGTTATTAAGTTCTCAAAGAAAATCTTGTTTGGGTTATATGTACTGTCGTTTAACTTGATACTTAAATCATACCATATACCCCACTTCCACTTAAATTGGAAAGCATTCAACTGAAAGAACATCCAATCAATATATCTTTGTTTGACTTCGAGATCAAGATGAGGTTGTAAATCAAATAAATTAGTAAAAGCTTTACCTAATCTCCAAATGATACCATTTAAATTGTGAAAACAAATAATGGTAAGTAAAGTAGGATAGTAAATGTTACAAGATGGACTCTCCGGTAATTCAAAACTCAATGACATAATATTTTGAATCAATAAATCCTCGACACCCCATGTAGATGACTTTTCAGAAGCATCCACAACTTGATTTTTGTCGATAATTAATTGGAATTCTTCTTTGTTAACACCAATTTTAGCAAATAAATTAGGATGAAAGAATCTTCTAATATACTGAAACTGGCTTGCTGCCAAACCTTTATTGTACAGCAAACCTTGTGTAATATCTTGAATAATATCCTTAAACAAAATACCTTCATACTTATCATACTTTGGCATAGTAGCAAAATCATCGTCATCCGCTTCTTGTGAAACAAAGTTAAACAATAATCTAGGTTGCGACCACAACTTATCAATAGAAGAATCAATGTCACTTGGAAAAGTGACAAAACCGTCATTAACATTAGAAAAATCTGGGAACTCAATATTAAATGAACTGATCTTACTGAATGGCTTTGGTTCTAACCTAGATGCAAGGATCGAGCTGTAATCAACATATAATCTTTTGACCAAATGACTAAAGCCGTTTTCCAGATTAACAATATTTTTAAAATCATCTAGCAAACTTTCAATTAATAGTTTAGACGAAGGTGCCTGTTTATATAATCCTAGAATCTGAGGAATAGAGTAGCTTGTATCGACCAATTCTATTAATTTTCTAACTTCATCATTTAACAGAAGAGGAGTTGGCTCATTATCGCTAGTTTCAGATGAAGCCTTGAAGTCACTGAAAACATATAAATGCGGAATGGCCATTAAAACAGCATATATAATACCTTGAGATAAATCAACCCTGTTTTGGTTTTCAATAGCAAAACTCAAAAATTTATGGAAAACCTCCATAGTGGTCGTTAGTTCAATAACGGAAGGAGTCAATGTAGCGATAAATCTTAAAATTAATTTAATCTTATTTAAAAACCCACTTCCAACAGGCTCCTTTGTCAAATCTAAAGCATCAGCGTAATCTTTGCTTGCAATCCTTGAAAAAAGATAATTAACTTTTGCTTGAAAAAAATCAACATAAGCTTTTGCATAGTTTGGATTCTTATTAATGGAGACTTGCGCCAAACAACTAAGAACGTTAATCTTATGAGGCCTCTCCACCAAACAAGTGTAAATAGGAAGCAATGTACTGCTATTTGCTGGATCCTTAGGATCAAAATTGATATCAAGCGATGTTGCAACTGTTTCAATGGCTTGCAAAAATGCTTCATTATCAAAAGAGTAATTGATGTCGTCATTGGCTTCCAAAAGTTTATTGATATCTTTTGATATGAAAAATCTGATATCTTTAGGCTCTTTTTGCTCATCAAAATTTTTATTCAGCCTATAATTTTTTTGATTTCCATACCTATTAGACAGGCCAGATCTATATCCACGATTAGAAGGACCATTTCTATTATTTGAGTAATTGCCCCTTTGGTTGAAGTTTCTGCGCTTGTACTGGCGATCTTGAGAATCGTAATTATTAGAAGTATTACTCTCTTCTTCCGAAAACCGTCTCTTTCGGTTTGCAATATTTTCTTGTTGATCCATTCTCAACCAATGCGCCAAAAAGCTTATAGTGAACTACTTTTTATCAGTTTGCTGCTCAACAGAAGTCTGGAAATGAGCGTGAAACAAGGCTGATATTTCAAGTAAATGTAATCCTGTTTATATTTATGGTGATATGTTGGGAGATTTTTTTTTTTTCATTTTTTCAAAAACTTTCGCGTAGAGATAAATCCATTTTGCCGTACTGGTTAATTACATTAATCTGATAAGTTGATCATTACGAACAAAATAATATCTGCGGACTTAGCTCAGTTGGGAGAGCGCCAGACTGAAGAAAACTTCGGTCTATCAGAGATATCTGGAGGTCCTGTGTTCGATCCACAGAGTTCGCATTTTTTTTTTTGTTATTGTATTGATAACAAAAAACAGAGAAAACGCCACCCTGGAATTAGTAAAATATTTTTATTTTATTTTATTTTTTTTTAAAATTGCCATCACAAGTACTTAACTGAACAGAATCAGCTAAATATATTGAATCTTCCATTTTTCTTATCTTTATATTCCTTGATTTTTTTTAATTTTATAATCAGATTAATAAATTCATGCTAATTGTTTTAAAATTAAGGTGAATTTAAACAATAAGCTGTGATTTTTATGTAAATTTGAAATAAGAAAGGATACTCCTTAGTAAATTTAGTAGTGGCGCTTATTCTTTGAACATGTCAGACTTATTCTTATATGTAAAATGTGATACAGACATTTCAACAACTGGAATGGAAGTGCCAGATGAATGTATAGATCACGAGATTCTTGGAGTAAACGTTGATATTCTAGAAGATCAAGAGATTTTGAATCAAGAATTTCAAAAGAGTAAACAAGAGAAAAAGATTAGAGATCAAATAACCTGCGCCAATTTTGCCTCAAATTTGAATGATTATACCTATTGTAACAACCTCAAAGGAAGAATTAATGATATAGACTTAAATAAGGAAAATTTAGACGATGATTGCCTGTTTTCAATTAATCCTCAAGAAATGTTTAAATCTCAACAAATAACTCATTATGACAATGATGTCTTGTCTCAAAAAATGAATAATGCGGAATACAATATGCAAAACTTTCCACCCTATATTGAAGAACTGAATAACCAGCAGTTGTTTAAAAAAGATGTAGGTTCAGGTGAGTTTAATAATAGTAGCAATTTTTCAAATGAAAATGATAAATTTTTGAACTCAATGCCATTTTACGACCCACTAGCCTATTTGAATATGAAAAGTATGGAAATATTCGAAAAAGATGATTTGTTTTCAGAGAATGACGAAGATAAATATTTTAGCCAGAATAGCGAACAAATATTAAACAGTAATTCAAAAGCTTTTAAGTATGGTAACATCAATGAATCTTTTGCTAACAAAGAGTTTATGACAAACAGCAATTACTATTTTGACCCAGAGAAAACCATAGATACAAGATATGATACTTTCAATTTTTCAATAAATGATCACGTTCTTCAAAAAGTCAGTTTAGAAGAATTGGCTACGAAAATTCCGAATGAAAATAATTTAGAAACTTTTGAAAAACAAAATGCAAAAAATGAAAAACGTGAATATAATAAAAGGCAAAAAAGTAAAACTGAAACCACTAGTAAGAGGAACTATACTGTTAAGAACAAGAAAGCTAAAAAATCAAAACTTGCAAAATTTAGCCAAATTGACGTGCCAACCATGAGTGAAAATTTTTATAACAAGCAAGAGGAAAACAGATATTTAGTAGAATCCAGAGCTGCTGAGCAAATAAAAAGTGGTATTTTGATTGATTCATCTATAAAGTTAAACATTGATCATCCAGATAATGGAAACACAGCAGATAACCAAACGGGAAAAGTGCCTAAAAAAAGAGGAAGAAAGAAGAAAATAAAGAAAAATATAGTAAAAGATGCATCCGAGAAGAAGCTTACTGAGACTTTCTTGCTATCAGCACAATCGAAATCTGTTAAAAAAAGCATCGAAAAAGATGAAGAATTTCAAATAAAAATGAACAACATACAAGACCTGACAAACTCTGAGTACAGAAGATATTCAACAAGAGCAAGAAAACAGGTTAATTATTACTATCCTTTCATGGAGGAACAACAAGCAGTAAATTCATCAGATTATGCGAAAATGGAAAACAATATTGATTCAGAGGATGCTGATTTTGACAAAGATGAGGATTACGAGGAAGAAGACGAAAACACAGGTAATTCAGCAAAACAAAAAAGAATATCCAAGAATAGAAAAAAAAGCGGTAGATCAAAAAACGGATGTTGGACTTGTAGATTAAGAAGAAAAAAGTGTCCTGAAGAAAGACCTTCTTGCTCACAATGCAATAGACTTGGTCTGCCTTGCGATGGCTACAGTATAGATCGACCTAAGTTCATGTATGAAAAGGCTTCTCAACTTAAGAAATTGAATGAAATTAAAGAACATACAGGTAAAACAAGAAAAGTTAGGATAGCTTGGATGCACCAAAGACAAAAAGAGAAAAGAGAAAAAGAAAGAATGAAAAAAGATGCCAGTAATTTAAAATATCAAACAGTCGCTAATTGAAGCCATAGATTTAAAAATTTGTGCCCATATAATAATATTTGAATTGGTCTCTTCATCACGTAGTTGATCGAAATCTCTAAACAAAGCTACCTAGTTTTATTGTCTTTAAATATTTTCAATAAGCTTAATACTTTAAGAGCTGCTAAATATAGTAGTACCAAGTTTATGGATACATGGCATGTCGAATATGATAACTGTAGTAATGCTAGTATGCCTTTGCACTCTTTCTATATTTAGTAATTGCACTACATAGATAAATAAAGAACCTAGTTTACACGCTAGTTTTATAGACTAAAATACAATAGATTAACTAGTAAATCAAACAACTAAATTTGAACTGCTGGAAATAGAGATGTGAGAGGGTTTCTTTTGGTAAAATTTGTTGATAATTTCTTTTCTTTTTTTTTTTTCCTTTAATATCCTTGACCCTTGCAACCTACATATACAAATATAGCAGCAAGCTGCAGCTTACCCTCACTAACAATCAGTAAAATGTACGTCCATGAAACAGTTTTCAGAAATTTATTAATAAGTTGAAGTATTTTTTCAAAATTAGCTGAGAACATTCCAAACATTTGCACTATATCTTCGGTTTATTTCTAATTGTAATGCTTATCCTTAGGAATAAGATTTCCAAGTGATGATTAAGAGGCCGCTAATTTACTACATACCTCAAAAAAGAACAACTAAAATATGGGTTTTTTTTTGTATGCATAAAATTCAACATGCATGAAAATACAAACATAGCATTTTAGGATACTGAGGTACGGTAAAGAATCTAAGTTTTCTTAGAAAATGGGCGAAATGATTGAATAATACAGCAAAACAATAATAAAAATAGAATTTCAAAAAATTGATTTTGGAACCATTATTTACCTGAATAGTAATTGTTGTTGAGCATGCTGTATTAATTCTTATATAAGATTCACATTTCCACCTCAAATATCTGTTTCGGAATACTTATTTACTACTACTCTCAGTAATTCATCAATAAAGATTGTTACGCAATTAATTACTAACAAATAACAAACATTTTTGGTTATAGAAAACTAAATAACACACATTTTCAAGATTAGATCCTACCAAAATGAGCAACCTTACTACTATTACCACAGCTATCATTTACACCTTTTTCACTACACAACTTCCTCACAAGGAAACATTTACCGTCGGTACTGAAACCATTGCTACACAAGGTGATGTTACTTTCAAAGACAAGGGAATGTTTACTTTCACATTCACTCACACCATGAACTCTGACGAAATTGCCAGCTCAGAATCTGCTTTGCAAAGAGCTCTTTCAATTGCAACATCTGTTTCTGAGGCTAGCATTTCCAGTGAAGAAGCTGCCAAGAATAGAACAATGCAATATAGTGCTACCGCATCTGAATCTGAATCCGATTCAAGTGACTCCTCAGCTGCAGCTACTTCATCTTCTTCAGATGATGCCTCCTCCTCCACATCTGCCAGTACCACTCACTCTGCCAACGGTGCTATCCCTGAATTGAATAAAGGCTTATTTGGAACTGCCGGTGTCGCCGGTGTCGCCGCTTTAGTTGCTTGTTTATTATAAGTTTGCTGAAATGCAATTTAGCTTGAGTTGGACTTTTGAAGAATCATTGAACACTCTGGAAGCGATTTAATATGATTATCAATTGTGACCTCCCTAATTATAAAAAAAATCCTTTTTAAACTAAAAGTTTACTTCAATTCTCAACTTGCTCTTTGATAGAGCTAGTCAGATATCACTCAATTGTTTATCTGTTGTATTATTAAATTTTTTACTATCATTCTTACTTTCATCCTCATAACTGCTCATTTCCCCTATCATTCATCATCTATATAGCTTTTTTTACCTTTAATTCAATAGACTCAAGAAAATCGAAAAAAAGTAGACATACGTTTGTAGGCATTTCAAAAATCTTTCAAAGGTTTCCAAAACTTTATCAATACAGAAATAATATGATTAAAAGAGTAACATTCTCAGTTTAGAATTTCTATGCTATATAATTTGAGGAGTTAAGTCAAACATAGAAAATATTTAAAAAACGAAATCACCTAGAATATATCCGTACGAAGTTAGATAAACGTTAACAATTCTTTGAATCAAATTCTGAAAATATTTCAAAGTAGTTAAATCTGTAGCTTGCTGAAGATAAATATAAAAGATTCTAAGCTGCTACATTTTTTCCATCAGTTCTTTTTTAAAATATTTTTATTGTACTGATAACCAGAATGAAACTGGAAAGGCTTCGAATTGTTTTTACATTTTAAGTATGCATATCAACTTCATTAGCAAAGTAGTTTTCATCAAATGCGTTTCATTATAGAATAAAAGATACCTGAAATTAATAAAACAATAGTTATGACCTTCAATTGTTTTATTATAGGTCAAATAGAATGTATCTTGAATGCTCTGTTATCAATATTCCTTGCGAATAAGACAGTTCTTATACCTTGTGCCGCTCTTACTTGCCATACAAGAAATTTGCCTATATATATTTTGTAGTGCGCATTGAAGGGGTAAAATTTAAATATCTGGCAGGAATCATTCAATTATGGATCATTAACATGGAAATCATTATACCATTACTGTTTCATTACTATGTCATTGATTGTCAGACTAGTAGTAAATATTGATATTAATTCGGTATTCCTAAACTAAGGAAGACAAAGAAGCATATTTGGTAAGTTTATGTAAAAAGAGTCTATCATTTGCAGCAGAATATCAAATAATTAATGAGTTTTACGGTCATGCAGAATGAAATCCCTCAAGTGTGCTATCAGTATCAAAAACCTTCCATTGGCAGCTTTTTGTTCTCTTTATTCTTGGTGATAGCTATAGCAGGATCATATATTCCACAGCATGCTAAGATCATTAAAAGAAGATCTGCTGAGGGAATATCTCCTTTGTTTTTATTGCTTGGAACAACATCAAGCATTTCAGCGCTTACAAATTTGGTTCTTGTTAGCACCCAGTCGTTCAATTGTTGTTTCACTGGTCTTTCAATATTTGAATGTGTCAACGGTCAATTGGGATTACTTCAAGTGGGAATTCAGGCGATATTTGCAGCTCTTATTTTAGTGTTTTGCATCTATTGTACGAAGAACTCTATTTATCAAGACAAGGGCCAATACGATGAATTGTACAGGTTTTATAAATTAGTCATTATTTACGGCTCTTTCCATATAATCACAACAATTTTTTTGTTAATTTTTATGCCTGCTCATAGACTTCTGTTTGCCAATATTTTTGGCTTGATGGCTACGGCTTTAGCTTCCTTTCAATACTTTCCTCAAATTTACACCGTTTATAAACTTAAACACCCAGGATCTCTTAGTATAGAAATGATGCTTATGCAAACTCCAGGTGGTTTTATATGGAGTATAAGTTTAATGTTACGCCCTGGTGCTGTTTGGAGCTCTTGGCTACCATATTTTAGTGCAGCTTTCTTACAATCCATTGTGCTTACAATGTGTATATACTATTCTAGAAAAAATGGCTCAGTGGATGAGCGTCCTCCTCTTGCTAATGAGCAAACTAGTTTATTATATTCTTAATCTGTTTTATTTAAAAGTTCAACGGTTCTGTTCAATTTAATTAAGAGCATCATTTAACGAATAAAGACAGCGTAAACAATCTTTGAAATACACATATTTCAAGGTTATTGAGACAATTAAAAAAAAATTGGACGAGACCGGAATCGAACCGGTGACCTCTCCCTTGCAAGGGGAGCGCGCTACCAACTACGCCACACGCCCAATCATGAAATGTTAAATAAAGGGTATCCTTTATTTAGAGTTACAGGTATGTTATTGTTAATATTGTGTTTATTGTCCTGACTTC
>JASTVB010000082.1:0-37832 GCA_031125705.1 Saccharomycopsis babjevae | reverse complement strand
CTCGAAAACAAAAGAATGTCTATTAATATTAATATTAATAGCGATTCAGAAAACGAGTCACAACAAATGACTCGACAAAAAAGAAAACGCATTCTTCCTTAATCATACGCATAGAAAACAAAAACCTCTAATGTTGAGTTTGATTGTTGAATTATCAATATAATCACCTTGTAATTAATAGGTTCAATACAATCTATGTGCATGTATGTAGCTTGATTTCACTGTTGAACCCTGAAACCCGTTTGCAATCAGATAATTGCTGAAGTAAATGCCTATTAATAAAAAATTTTCTTTCTTAGTTCAAGAGTATAACTATTTGGTAAAGCTGTAACTCGATTTGTCTATCTATTGATTTTTAGTATTCGTTTTGGTTGTTCAATAGCTTCGATTTTTATAAGGAATAATAATAGTAGACATTTTTTTTAAAAAAAAAATAATTTTAATGAAATTTACAAAAAAACAACTTCCCAATATCATTGATAAAGTATATCTCATAATGAGCTCAAATACCAGATATTTATGAATGAAAATTTCGAAAGTTGAAAGATTTTTACGGCAATTGTTTAAAATCTTGTAGTTATTGTTGATTTTTAGCAAAAACAAGAAAGTCCAATCAGCATTTCACATTGCTTTCGGAAATGTGCAATGCTTGCTGAAGTATGCTAATAAGCAGTTCCATGCTATATTCTAAAGCAAGTCATACTCGTTGAATCTTCATATATATATATATATATATATATATATATGCTTTGATGAGCTTTTCTTAGCTGGTTCAAATTCGTAAGACTTGCTAAGTGTTTACACCTTCAAGTTTTACCATTATGTCACGTGAGTACCACGCTACCTTAGCCACAGGCTAAATACATACGAAAAATCGTGCGATATCACCAGGTCGAAATATAGAAACATGAAGATACAACTTGTAACATGAAGATACAACTTGCAACATGAAAATAAACTTCAAAACAGTTGCTATTGAGAAAACATAGATAGGCATCCTTAAATAGATAAAAAATATGGCTTTTTCTTTTATATCACTTTCTCTTAGATTATTTTTGACATCGGTATTCTGATAATAGTTGAATAGTAATGCTGTACATTCATCGAAGTCAGCCTCAACTGATTTTCACCCATGAAAAGGAAATGTGCCCGTGCAAAATATGAGGGCACAATATAGTCACGTGGTTTTTAAAATTTAAAAGTCAACAGAATTTTCAAAACGGACAGAATTCTGGTGCATAATTTTTTTGAACTTTACGAAATCTGATGAAAACTACAAACATGTAAATTTTCATTTCATTTCTTTCCATTCTATAAAAAGGTTCTGTCTGCCAAAAGACTGCTAAAATTAAAGGCTTTAAATAATAAATAGATACAATTATCGGTGTAAGGATTTTGGTTTTCAAATTCTGAAATAAATTATGTTCATCATGGAGTGACAAGCTTCGTTCTAACCAGCAGTCTCTAAGAATCGCTCGCACCGTACAGCAGAAAAGAAAAATCTGAGAAGACGAAGAATTTTCACTTTTGTATGGGCCGCTCACTCATATTACATAAAAAAAATAAAAAAAAAAAAAAAAAAAGTAAAAGCAAAATCATTGAACTATTACTTTCACTAATACTTTATTGTAATTCCTAATATAAGCAACAACATCGATAAAATCAAGGAAATCATGGTATGTAAATGGTCTAATAATCGATTTATTGAGAATTGAAGGGTATATTGATGTGATTGAAAAATCTGGGATAGTGGAATCACAGAACAGACTGTGGAATATAGGGTTATTTCGTGAATATTGGCAAATCTATTTATGGTCGAAATGAGTAATGATCGTGCAACTTCAGCTATTCAAAGCCTTACAGAAACTTAATATCTCGGAAGTTGGCTTGTGGGTTGCAATAACTTTTGCCTATTTCTAGTTTTCAGGGCTGTCAGTTTCTTGGGATGTTGGATGAGTAGCTTTTGTTTGCAGCTGGTTGGCAAGTATTATATGGTTATCGTGTTTTGAGTATTGTATTTTGAATTTTTGGCCGTTTTTCAACCTTTGAATATGGATGTTTGTATTTGGTGTTGGCAAAAAGATCAGGTCTAAGATTTTTGGAGTTATGACAGGCAATTGATAAATAAAATGGAGGCGAATATGTTATATTAGCTATGCTCGTGGACTTTGATCAGTTTGAAGATTAGTGGAAAGCAAGGGAAAAGTCTCATTGAGCGTGGATTCTCGAATATTGAGACCAAATTTAATGATAAAATGGAAACCAACCTTTCAGCTAACCGCTTTGCCGCAATAGTTTGAATACATCAATTACCCCTAAGCTTACCCTATTGTGAAACGTTTCTGTATTTGCAGAGAACATATTTTAAAGAAAATTTACTAACAATTTTTTTTATAGAGTGACGCTGTTACCATCAGAACTAGAAAAGTTATCACTAACCCTCTTCTTGCCAGACGTCAATTTGTCATTGACGTTTTACACCCAAACAGAGCTAACGTCTCCAAGGATGAATTGAGAGAAAAGTTAGCCACCATCTACAAGGCTGACAAGGACTCCATTTCTGTTTTCGGTTTCAGAACCCAATACGGTGGTGGTAAGTCTTCTGGTTTCGGTTTGATTTACAACTCTGTTGCTGACATGAAGAAATTCGAACCAGCTTACAGATTAGTTAGATACGGTTTGGCTGAAAAAGTTGAAAAGGCTTCCAGACAACAATCAAGACAAAGAAAGAACAGAGAAAAGAAGACCTTCGGTACCGGTAAGAGACAAGCTAAGCACAAGGCTAAGAGAAACGCTGATTAAGCATCTCCTAATTTACTCTTTACTTTGTATTAATGAATAATTCTTTATGTTTTTATAAAAAAAATTTAACTAAGTTTTATATTGTATTAAATAATAAACTTTTTTTCCACATTTTCTCATATTACTATGTTGTAAATAGAAGTTAATCCTTAACTCCTACAAAGTGATATAGAAGTTTACTATACCAATTGATTGAGCCAGATATTTAGTAGTTTACATATATATGTAAACTTACTTCCACTGAAAAATTAAGAGTAGAAAAAAAAAAAAATAAAATCAATAGTTACAGACGCACCGAGTAAATGTTAGCCAGCCTGAAGGTCTCTCACAGCAATCTATAGTTGAAACCATGTTTTCAAAATTGCAAAACAATATATGGGTTAGTGAAAATGCATTGACTGTTTTTGAGATGTTCAGATATTTCGCTTAAAGCAAAAGTTATCAAAACTCAAAGTATCTTGGATTGTAATTTTTTTTTTCGAAAATGAGCCTGTACAATGTTGTTTTAGTGACGCCTAGCATGTTTGATGAAGCAGTTGAAATTATCTATCAGAGCTTTATTAACGATTTCATCACTAACTACTACTTGTGCAGTGTCAATAAGAATATGGTTGAATACGTAAGACGGGAACTTATTGTTCAACAAATGACACAATACCTAAATAATCCCAGAATGGCAGCTTTTGCTTTAGTTAATGATAAGAACAGAATCCTAGCTGTTCTGGTTTGGAGTTTTCCAATTCACTCATCTTTGTTGATTAAAGCCAAAAGCCAGCTCACTGGCAGTTGTTACAAGTATGGATTTCTTAAACATTGGCTCACTACATTCTTTTTGGGGCCCAGAGCATTGCATAAATTTCATGTAATCAACCAACAGATGTCATATGTGGAAAACGAATTGCTAAGTATTCGCGGCGATATGGTTTATAAATTATTGTTATTAGGTACAGATCCGCGAATGCAGCGACAAGGATTCGCAAAATCGTTAGTTTTAACTATTATTGATCAGATTGAAAACCAGGATGTGAAGTTCATTTATGATGAAAATCAGAGAATGAATAATTGTGATTATGATGAAAGTAATATTTCATTGCCGATTATACTTTCGCACGCTACCAATTCCTCCTACTACTCAAATAATTTAGAATTTGAAACCTTTGCTACAGTTTACCTTAAAGACAATGAAATAGATATGCTTCGAAAGCAATATACTAGTGAAAATTTTCAAAAAATAAATAATAGCACATATATGACAATAAGTATAATGATAAAAAATAGGCAGCCTATAAAGAATTTGATTGTTGTACCTTAATGATTTTTCTACCCAAATTGATGTTGATTTCTAGATTGTTTTGTTCTACTATTTTTCTTGCCGTTATTCCTTGTGTGGCAAGTTTTTGATAATATAGTTTGTAAACAGGAAAATATCTATTAACAAAATTTACCACATCAGTTCTAGTCATTCCCTTTCCTTTCAATTGAATTAAATTATCTTCCTGTTGTTGGCGCCAGGTATACACATTTGACAAATCATCAGTGGTTATGCGTATAAATTCATCAAAGTAATTCCAAATACTTTCATACTCCTTTAGAAAACTGTTGATTAGTAGAATTTGTTTCAAGTCTATTTTCTTGAAGAATTCCTTGATTTCACTGTTTTTTTCGGTCTGAACAATATGCTTCCACTTTTCTTTCAACTCATCACCATTAATTGCCTCATAACCTGTAAACCATCCTTCTAATATGAGTATATCGATTGGTTTACCAGATTCAATTTTCAACCAATACTCCGGGGGTAATCTATCCCCTTCTCCATTGTAACATGATTTATCGTATAAAGGAATATGAAAACCCAGCTTTTTTTCTTTGGTATTCTTAAGCAATTGTAAAATCATTTCTATGGAGTGTGTTCCAGGTAGTCCTCGTCCTGAAGTTATCAAATCACAGCCAGGGTATAACTTTGGTAGATTTTCATGCTGCTCTTCATGGGTAAGATAAAAATCATCAATCGATACAGACACGCAGTTTAGTTGACTATATTTTTCGTGAAATATAGTGTTCAACTGAGATGAAAGATATGATTTCCCCGAGCCCTGTGGTCCACAGATCCCCACAATTAGTGGATGATAAGAGAAATCCCAACTTTCGATATATTTAGATAAAAATTCAACAGACACATCTACTATTGACATTGCTATAAAACAAAGCGATTATACTTTGGTAAATATATATGTATATTTATTAAATGGGTTTGTTGATTTAGTATAACTTTATCAAAAGTATTTTTGTGAAAGTAATGAATAGGTGTTTTCAATGTAGAAAAAAAAAGTAAAAAAATATGCATAGTCCAATCTGAGTCGTTCAACAAATGAATCAATTTTGTGTGGAGAAAAAGACTAGAAAAAAAGAAAAAAGATAATATTGTATGTAAGCTTAGATCGAAATGCAGACTGCATCTATGACTAAAACGATTGGAAAAGATAGTAAACATCGATGAAGTGCAATGTCTAGATTTTATATCATGTTCATTGCTACTAGCTAGCGTAAATAGCATTTTCTTTTGCGTTCATAGTTGACTAATCTTAGAAGAATTTTGATAAAATCTTACAAACTTTTTTATTTCAAAAGCTTTTCTATAGCTATAATTGTATATAATCATTGTATTTGGCAGATAGGAGTAAAATCTATTTTGGGAAAAAACACATGAGACAAGGAAAAATTGTTCGAAATAGTATTATTTGGATGTGTTGTAAAATTAAAAGACATTTTTTGCTTTTAACTCTGCAACTAATTCAGTGACGGAATTAACAATCTTGCCAGCTTGTCTAACTGGTGGCTCTTCAATATTCACAACTTTGAGCCTGTTGTCTGATTTCAAGTCTTCTAAGCCTAAATCTTTTAGTTCAACGACAGATGGTTTTGCCTTTTTCTTGGCTTTCATCAATTTAGGTAATGTGACATATCTTGGAGTATTCAAACGCAAATCTGTTGTTATTACGAGAGGTAATTGGGCCTTGATGACGCTTGAGCCACCATCAATCTCTTGGTGGACCTCAACTTCTCCGCTCGACTCATCCACTATCACTTTACTTGCATTGACAGCTTGTGGCCAGTTCAAAAGGCCAGCAAGCAACTGTCCGGTTTGGTTGGAGTCATCATCAATAGCTTGCTTTCCCATTATGACCAAGTTGGATTTATCATCAACCACCATTTTCTGCAAAACTTTGGCGATAGAGAGTGGTTGAAGAGCAGCGTCGACATTCACCAAACTTGTTTTATCAACACCCTTAGCAACGCAGTTGATCAATATGTCCTTTGTCTTTGGGTTTCCAATGGTTACAGCATGAATGCTTTCCACCAACGATTTTTTCAGTTCCTTGATTTTCAATGCTTCTTCAACTGCAATATCGTCAAACGGGTTGATAGCGAATTTTACACCTTCGGTTTCGATGCCAGTGTTCGTCTTATTGATTCTTGGCTTGATAGCTGCATCGATGGTTTTCTTCACAGGAACAAGGATCTTAAGTTTTGAGGACATTTTGATAAAGCTCGGCAATAGTTTTTAAGGTTTACTTTTAGTTCTGGATATTAACCAAAATCAAAACGAATGAATAAGTGAAAAGGAAAGTGAAATTCCTAAGGTAGAAACAAAATAAAAAAGAGTAAAAATAAACCAGTCCTTTCTCAATCGAAACTTATCTACTGAAATTTCAAAAAATTAAAATTTCAAAAAAAATAAATAAAACTAGTTAAAAATATCGTATAAGGATATATTTGTAAATGTCAATCTTGACTAGATATTACTTTCGCCCATATATATACTTATTCATGTATAGAATTTTTTGTTTTAGTCATAGGGTGAAAAAATCGACTTATTTCTAAAAAATTGATCTCCGGGCGGCGGTTTCCGGGGACCAAAAGAAACGTTTGAAAATTTAAAATAAGAAACACTAAACTCCACACAACAGCAACGCTCGTAACATGTAATCAAAAATGCAAGATGAACCTATCATTAGTAGAAATAATACATTTATAATTATAAATATACATATGATGTAAAAGTAATGATGAGCTAGTACATGGATACATTTGTATATATACTTCTACCTAATATCTTAATTCTAATGAAAAAGTAAAATATATGATTTTAAATAGCTAGGTTCATTGGTTTAAATTAAAAGGTAAGTTAATAATGTGTGGATTGAAAAAGAATTTTAAAATATAGAAATATACAACAATATGATGATTTCGAAAAAACCAAGAAAACAGAGGAAAACATTATCGTGCTCTTTCTGCAGACTGAGAAAGAAAAGGTGTGATAGAAAAAGGCCACAGTGCACCTATTGCGTTAAAAACTCAAATAAATTTTGTGTATATTCCACTGGAGATACAGGAATGGCCAGTTTTGGGTCGAACAATGCAAGCTCGAACGCTCTGGATACCCGAGATTACGTTTTTGTGGATTTTTCGGATAATCCCAGCTTGAGTGAGTCCGTTACAGTTGATGAAACCAAATCCCGCAAGGAGACCGCCATTCAATCTTTAGCGGGTAATTTTCTGACTAGAAACTACGAAACGATGCTGTCTTCAGTGTTAAACAACAAGATTGGTATTGCAGACTCTGAAACCAGCTTAAGTCTATTTTACCGAGAAGAGATGGCTCGAATTGAAAACAAGATAATTGATTTGGAGTTCATTACATACGAGAAGAAGTCTAATAAAGATAAAATACAGATACAAAACAATGACATTATAGATTTGAGATCAGCAGCATATGCTGCTCGATATTATAGAGTAAACAGTGTCATTTGTTTCAAACCGTTCAATATGCATATGATCTCAGCGTTGGACAATTATATTAGAGAGGTGAAGGCCATAACGAATTCCTCCTACAGAAAATTCAAAGGAAGGGTAAAAAACGAGCGCATCAACTCCAGTAGTAAACTTTTTTTGGCAAATATGCCTGAAAGTTTACATGAAGGATTCAAAGTGAATACAATGTGTTATATTTTTGGCAGCATGATGAACTCAAATCATCCAAATTATGAATTCAATTCTGCTTTATTTCTTTCTACTTGTCAAGCTAAAAAGAAGTCAAAATCTATTTCCTTGCATATGGCAAAGGCAAGCGAAGAAGAAAGAGAAAATTTATTGATGGAAATTGAAAAAACTTTACCTAGATTGGATATTATTTTGTTTCTTTGGGACATCTATAAACAATACGTATTTCCGTTTATTCCTGTTTTGGATTTAAATACTTTTGAGCAAGATTTGGAGGTTTTAATTGTAGGATTGCGTTTCAATGCTTCCCGCGACGACAAAAACCGTCCCGAGTACAAAATTATCTTGACTACATTTATCGATTTTGCAAATTTGGGTATTTTTTTAATTGCTTTGAGGATCAGCTACCTTTGTTTGAAACTTAATTCAGGAAATTTAGGCGTTTCTGAAAACTCCATCGAAAGTGAAATTCTAAATATTAATAGCTTGGAATATATAGGTGTTGAGTATTGTGTTTTGGCTACAGAATGTCTACTAGAATCTCGCTATATGTATAAATCAGGGTTTAATGTGATACTTTTACTATTGCATATGCTTTATTATTCGCAGACATGTGAAGAAGGTGAGGATACTGTTTACACAGGAAACGGCGAGGTTTTCACTGGAATGATTTATGATCATGCTATACAAATAGGGTTATTCTATGATGATATTATTGCAGCCAATTTTGCATCCAGTAAATCTTCCGTGTCTTATCCTGGTATTTGCCCTACGACAATCGCACAATTTCAAAGAAATTTATGGTTGATCTTGAAAAGATTTTTAATTATTGAGTCATCTTTTAACGGCTTTCCTATATCCTGTATCAAATCAAAAAGTAGATTTTTTACTGAAGATTTGAAATTGGATTTCGTTGATGAAAATATGAGACCCATGATTTTGAAAGGACATGCTATTTTCCGTGAATTTTGTGAAATTTACGAAGATTTAAATTTTTTTGTATATCAAAAAAGCGGAGACTTGAAACAAAAGAAATTATATACTTACATCTTGAAGCTTGATGTTGCTATTAGTGAACAATTTACTTCAAATCCAGTTGAGTTTTTTTTAAATTATGCGAATTTTAGTTGTGAACTAAAGAAGGATGACCCAGATAATTCGAAGATGTATCAACTTATGTTCGATAAAATTTCGAAATTTGAGAATTTTTTGATTACTGTTAATTTGAAGTTCAAAATGACTTGCTTATTGTTTTTTGAATCTGAAAGGAAATGTCTAAAAAAAAAGAAGTTTGATAGTAATGCATTATATTTTCTAAAGTATTGTCTAAATGATATTGTTATTGGAATAGAGTTAATTCAGTGCTATTATGTCATGAGAAATTATGATTTTTTAAATTTGTCTAGTAACAAAAATTTTAAAAACTTCAATCAGCATCTTACTAAACCTATTTCTGAAACATATTATGACTTCCAAGTGTTTTTGGCCGGAATACTATATCGATTATTTAATTCGATACATATTTTGAATAAAAGAAGATTCAATAACGAAAGAATAGATGAAGTTTTGCGCTTGAAATTGATTGATCTAAAGAATGAAATTTTGTCATGCTATTCTTTAATTTTAACCTGTTTGTCCGAATTCCCAGGATTGTATTATTTGACAACACTGAAATGTCTTTATTTTTTCAATGAAATTTTGCAAGAATTTAAAGCATCAAGCTTTAAAGTAGATGGAGGTGAAAGTTTCCAATTGGTTGGATTTTTTTTCAACGTTAAAGATGATGAGGATGAGGATGAGGATGAATCTCATGGCAAGAAACCTGAGAATGATGAAATTTTTCTCTATTTTAATTCATCCATTTTTGATATTTTGTATGAGCCTTTTCTGAAATTGGGATCCACACTAACGAAATACGATCATCAGAATGGAATAAAAATTGTTAATATACTAGGCAATTATATTGATATTACCAAGTTTCAACTTTCAAATACCAAATGGATTGACCAACAAGTAAACATTTTAAATTATAAGGAAAAGACAATGTCTGATGGGCTATTTTCAAGCCTTTTTGAAAATTGTCTAAATTCTTTGAATCAATGATCTTTTTTTATTATCTGTCAATTTTCACAATCATGATATTTTGCATCATGAATTTTTCCTGCATCTTTTTTTTTTCTTGAAAAAAAATATTATAGAATTATTTGAAATGATCCTATTTAGTACCCAATAAAAAACCAATAACTTTTTGTAAGGAATAATTATGTTTAGACAACAATAGATACTCTGTAGAGAGAAAAAAATAATTCGATTTCTTTATATAATAAATGATTTTGAAAATTAAAAAAAAAAACATATCTTCAGCTCTATTGTGATACGATAGGAAGCATTGTTTGGTCAAAAGTGTAGAGAATATTTTTCCTTTAATAAAATATTTATAAATAAACGCCACGATTCTAATTTCATCTTTTGCTACACAAAAGATGGGAAAATACAAAGGTTTTTAGTTTTAACTGATTGATATTTGTATATTGTTTATTTATATATAGTTAAAGTTTATTATAATACTTAATCTTTTCTTTTATGAAAAAGTTAAGCATTGAATTGAACATTTAAGAATTAACATAATAAAAAAAAATGGATTATTGTACTTCATTAAATTTTCCAAGATCGTCGTATTCTCAATCCCCAATACCAGTAACAAGCACAAAATTGAACTCTTCTGCTAAAAACAATGAAGTTTTAGGATTGAGAAAAGAAAAACATCATTCTTTGATAAAATCTGATTCCATCCAGCTTGATTCAAGTATGGGCGGTACCCATGATAACCAAAATTATACCAATTATGAGTTCAACAAAAACAATAAGTTGCCAATTAATTTAGCAAATAAAAGTTTTACTTTTGGGGACTTTTCGAATGCTACGAGAAGCACGGCATTCGATAATGGAACTAAACCACATTCAAAATTTTTGAATAATGATAATTATAACAGTAATTATCGTTATGATAATTATCAAGGGAATTTACAGAGTAGCATTTTATCAGCGTCAACAACAGAAGATTATTATTCTGACTACGCTACCTTTAGTAGGTATGGGTTCAGAATAAGTACCGAGAAATCTAATAATGATCATGTTCACATCAATTATTCTACAAATAACAAAACAAATCTCAAAAGTAGTTTTTCTGTTTGCAATAATAATCATACCTGTAATGAAAACATTATTAGTTCTAATTTTCATACCGATATGACTTCCGATTATTTTAAAAAATATAAAAGCGTTCTTTATGGACGAAAAGGAAATGGATGTAAATCTAGACTTGCAACAATTGAAGAAAGCGTAATTTGTATTGAGTTTATAAACAATATGAAGAAAAATTTAAATTCACCGACTAGTATAGGTCCAAATGATACAAAAAACCATGAGGAATATTTTGATGTTAAAAAAGCAAAGTCTTTTACATCTTCTCCCGAGAATTCATCTACGAGTAATAATTTTCTTGAAAATTATTGTTTATCCAGGGAAATTGAAAAAGTAAATCATAAAAAAAGATTCTCAAGAGGTAGTTTTGGTGAATCGACAAGTTATTTATTAGATAATATGGACAGGCGTGAAAGATCCTATTCAGAGCCAAATCCACTAACTGTTGATATAAACTCTAATTTACATTTACCATTATATAAAAGAGCATCATTTAGTTTATTCGCGAAAAATAATAGTAACTCTCATAAAATTCCTGGAATTCATGAAGGATGTCTTTCGAAAGCAGATAGAATTTATTTACATGATACCCACAAGAATGGAGGCTCATCGAAGGTAAATAATTCAAGAAGAGTTGATTGTTCCGGAACATGCTTTAAAAAACTTTCAAATCCAGGTCACAGCAGTAAATCAGAAAATAGAATTGCTGATTTGCTTAATAGTGATTCTGAATTTCTTGGCAATAGAAGCACTATTCCGAATAATAATTTGAATGGCGCGTCATCCACAAGCTACGATGCAGATATCATTACTCAAAGGAATGATAATAATAATAGTAATCAAAATCCACAAAGATTTTCTAAAAATTCCGAAAACAAGCTAAAAGCAATTAGTAAAAAGAGATTGCCAAAAACATTAAAACACGGGATTTGTGTACAGTGTGGAATAACAGAGACAACTCAATGGAGAACTATCAATATTTACAGTAAAGGAAAAGTCTGCAATTCTTGCGGGATGTTCTCAAACAAATTAGAATCTATGTTTGGAAAACTGGCGACGAAAATGATTTTACAGAGAAAAAAGCTAGATGGAACCAGCCTGGAACGAAAAATGAGCAGTATACTCAAAGAACACCAAGATATAATTGAACAGTTTGGAGACAGCAAAAAATGAACTCTTGTTGCATCATTTATTCCTTTTTTCAAGATACATAATTTTATTTCAAACTTCAATAAACTTTACTTTCTGAAAATTTACATTTTCAAAACAACAAATTATTAAATGTAGTTTTCAATTTCTCCAAGCTGTCCAGAATAAATGTGCCATTTAAGTGTTCACTGGAAATGAAAAAAGCAAAATTTACACATAGTTCTTTTACTGCTTTGCAAACTCGCAATTCTTTTCAAACTGTTCCCTGAACTTCAAAACTGAATATAACCAGTTTTGGTAAACCTTACACACCTAAATGTTGGCTTTCTGAATTAACGTTTGTAATTGACTAGCTTCTAGTAACGATAGTTTGCCTGAAACCAAGTATAAAAGCAAAATACATTATATATTACCCGGCAAATAGAATTTACTAATTATTCTGTTTTCAAATAACAAACAGATTAAAAGTGTGCGTATATAAGCTCCACGTATAAACGCGAATTTTGCATTTCTTTTCATTTATTATTTTTTTCCCTGCTTTTTTTTTTTTTTTTTTTTTTGTAATTTTTCAAAATTTCTCGCGCATCTCATGAAAAAAAAAAAAAAAAAGAACTATAAAAGCATCTCTGAATCTTCCTTGGTTCTTTTCTTTTTCACAATGCTTAGAATGGGTTGAGTACAATCTAGCATTGAGACTTCAGCACTAGTTTTTGTTTTTTCTGAACATTTTAGGCAAAGTGTACTATGAAAATGTATGTTTTAAGATCAACAAACGTTATTATTTAACCAAATAAATGTTGTGATTTTATAGTGATGATACCGTTCTTCCTTCTTTTCTCTGTCTTATTCGAAGATGACGACAGTTAAGATCTTGCAACATTTGACTCGTTGGACTACTTTGGGGGTTGCACCCCGGGTACTACAGTTCTTCAGGTCTTATACTTGCCAGTACTTTGGTTTCTGAAATTCACTATCATTTGGATATAGATGACGTCTTGTTTGACTTTTTGTACTAACGATTTGATATAGTAGTGGTTCATTTACAGATAGTTATCTGTTTGTGTGTGTTTACTATTTGCTGCAGCAGCTATGAGACATTCGCAATCATCAAGTGGATGAAACGTGGTTTGGCTATACTGCTTTCTTTCGTTTTCATCTTAAAATGGCTATTTAGAGATTAATTCAAGCATCACCTATTGCTCTTCTTCTACATTTTTTAGTTTTTGTCTTCAGAATGATGAAAATTTCTATGAACATTCGCAGTTTCCACGGTAGCGTGCAACAAGAACCCATCTTAGCACAGCCAGTGACCGCATTATTTCCTTCCTTGGATGTCTGATTAATCTGAAGACATAATTTTTAGAAATGTAGTCATGAAAGGTGAATATGGTATTTGCTTGGATATTCTAATTTAAGCCCTAGATGAGAACCGAAGTAATCGGCAAAATAGGATTTCCCATCAGATTTTCATAGTTTGTATAAAGAAATTCCATTATTTTTGGAGTTGTAATAGTACATTTTATTTTTGTATTTTAGTGTAAATATCCGTAAGTATCCCAGCCATCGTCAGCGATATATTTTCCGCAAGCTTTTTCACCATTTTTGCTTGGAAATTCGAAAAAGATGTTTCTCTAGATTCTTCCTTTGAAGTGTTGATGATCATCTTGAATCATTGTCTCTCTGTCCGGGGCCAGGGCACGTAACACTTTCTGGTTTTTTTTTTAGTTCTTCTGATTGCTCTTCGACGAAGAATCGTTTGTTAACATCTAGTTTTGCATCCAAGAAAACTCTTCTTTCATAACACAAAACAAAAAGCACAGCTGAGTTGGCCTTTGAATATAATTGTCGTACTCTAGCATCATTTATTGAAGAAGGAAGAATTGATTTGTTTCTTTGTTTATCATAGGTTTGACTCAATTGTTAATTTATTTGTCTTGGTTTTAGTAAAGATTGGTGAGCCTCGAAGAGATCGCATAACAGCTATATACACAATCAACTAATGACAAATATGTTTTCATCTTCTTCTTCCAATGATAAAAAAGCATTCCGGTCGCCGCTGAATTTCGATCTAAGTTTGCCATCATGGTCTTTTGAGAATGCGAATCATGTAATCTCGAAAAATGATCTCGCTTTGAAGCCGGCAATTCTTGCGTATTTAGCTACACAAGATGAACTTCTTTCGAACCCTTTAGACTATTTTGCCAATACATCCGTTAAAACAAATCCTACAACAACTAATACAGATAAATACAATCTTGATCTTGAATCGATGAAGTACTTGTCAGAAAAATGCAATGTCAATCTCGATGAAACAATTAGAATCTGTCACCAAACGGATCAAAGAAGTTTATTAAACCTTTATGAAAACCTACTTTTCCATGATGCTACTTCCAGTAAACTATTATTGTCCAATAAAGGCAAGGACTCTCTTTCAAAAATTGTCAATCCTAAAAATTTAGTTTATTTTTCGGAGATACTCAAAGAAAAACGCCAATTTATAAAATTGATTACTTTATTATTCGAAAATAAAACTCAATTGCTATCTTCAGAGTTAAAGTATTATGAATCTATTCTAATTTCTAGTGACACAATTTTAAAGTTTTTGATAAATGAAATAGATACTGTTTATCATCTTATTGTTTCGGACTCATCAATGGTTCAGTATCTACTTATCTCTCAATTTCAACACGATAAGGTTAAAAATACTGAAGAATATTTTATATTTGTCGGAGCATTAGCTAGCATATTCAAAAAAGAATTGTCTGCATATCTTTCTGATCTTCTTTCCTTAATCATTCAAATCCTGATTCCTATAGAATCATCAATCCAAACATCAACTAGTTGGTTTAATTTGATGAAATCAACACTGTTTCTCTCTCGTTTATGGGCAAATTCGAATAACGGTGAATATTTTTATCTTTACAAATCAGGAAAACTGCAGATAATAATTATTTCCTTATTAATTCTTGGTTTGACTGTTGATAGAAATTGCTTTGATGAAAATGCACCACATTTTAAAGACAAAGAAACTTTCTTATTGATTCATTCATTAATGACTACCAATATTGCTACTTATCCAGATTCGGATCAGCTGAATGGATGCTTTGATAACTCTTTACTAATTTATTCCTGGTGTGTTATCCTACAAATAAAATATTTTCTTTGTCAACAAGAACAAGAGCAGGACTTTTTACAAATTTTGTGTTTATCATCACTTGAGGAGTTTAGAAAACAATATCTTCAACCTGCAATGATATACTGCTCTTCATCTTTGTCTTCCGATCCTTCAAGAATTTTTAAACAATTTATGGACTTGTATGAGTGTTCAAAATTTAGTGAAATTTATGTCATAATAATAATTTCTTTTTTCAAGATTTTATTACCCTTCCTCAATATCGGTTCGTCTAATACTCATACCTCGGCTACATTTACTCAATTCCTTCTGCGCTTAGTTTCTAGATTTTCTGATAAAGATGATTTTCTTCAAACTATTTTTGTTAACTTTGAAGATATAGATGAAGATGAAGATTCATTTGCATCAACATTTCTCGAAGCTATAAGGCTAAATCAATTAAAGTCTCCCAGTGATATTGGTTCTTTAATCTCTTTGTTGAACTTACTATCGATAGATGCCCAGTTTGCAGATATTACTCTTTCTCATTCTCAAACATATCTTCATTTTTTTAAACTGGGTGATTTTGATTATGAGTATGTGACGGCAATGAATACTGATACTACTAATTCCTTAGATTCTACTCCAGATCCAAAAACTAATGATACGCATAATAATGTAAACGGAAAATTAGCTACTGCTTCTACATCCGGCAGCACAGTCTCATCACCGGTAGCGATGGATACTGTGACTCTCAAGCATTCAATTAATATTAAACCTCCATTCGAGGATGTTTTCAGTAATAACTATTTTCAAATTCCTCAAGGTACACAGGGAAAATTAATACTACACAATAAGAATCACATAAGAAACAATAAAGAGGAATCCAGTAAAAATGAACAAATGATGAGTGAGAGCCAAGATATTCATTTAACTAAAGCTAGTTCTTTAGAAGGCTCTTTGAATTCACCTATGAATGCTATTATTTTTGATTTCGAATATAATGGATGGTCTATGCTTGGTAAGATTTTCGAAAATTTAGTTCATTCACTTGCTATGATGACAGATTCCAATGAAAATGCTCTTGATATGAATGAAGCAGATGAATTTAATACAGTTTTGGATCATAAGGATAATCAAGTTTCTGAATTGCTTTTGTCTATTTTAAGAATTCTAATTTCTGTATTCTCTACAGTTCCAGATTCACAATGCTTAGGAATAATCAAACAACTTGAACAGCCTATTGTACAAAGTTCGGATTTTTTTGATTTGATTTTTAAACTACTAGCATTGTGTTTGAAATTTAAAGCTATTGATCATCTTACTTTAATTAATAAGCTTTTTATTGTCATGATGAAACGTGATACCGAGATTAAGGCAAATAGTAGTTGCTTTTCCTTTGGTAACATGGTATGGGCTATTATCATAAAGGCAAATTATTTCAATAATGGTATAATAAAATATGGTAATTTTGGCTCTAATTTGTTATTAGATTTAATTTTGGTTAAAGAAAAGTCACAAGGAAAATTTCGATTTACTTCTTCTTTAATTGAGTTGTCAAATTATTTAATAGATGATACCTTGGCAGTTAAATTTAAAGCCACTAGCAGTTCTTCATATAAATCCAATGAAAATGAATTTGTATCCAACTACGGGAACTTTGATTATAATACAATTTCATTAAAGGTGAAGCAAGATACTGTTGTTAGGGTTGTATCAATCTGTATCAATTTTTTTGAGAATTTTATGAATTGGAATTTCGAAAATCAAGAAGAGCGATTTTATTTAGGGAACCAAGTATTGCTAGTATTTAGTAAGATTATCTCCGTCACTTATAGTGTTCAGCAAAAAGGTAATAGTGATGAAAAACCAAATCCATTGAAAAGCAGTGCAGATGAGATTCTCAATAGCTTTTTGCATAATAACGAGCTTGGCACTTTGACGACAAAGCCAATAATTTCTATCATTGAAAATTTGACAAATATTACAGATTCTCATATTTGCACTTCTCTTTCTGATATTGTCTCAATAAATTATAGTATTTTTGTTCACACATTATTTGATTTTACAAAATTGCTTATTTCGTTGAAATCTTGCTTTATCCCCATTAAAAATAACGAGAAGTCTGAAACATTTTTGGAAATTATACTCACATCTAAATTGAAGCAGATATTGCAAATATATATGAAGTTTCCTGATTTGAAAATCAATGTTATATCCCTAATTACTGCTCTAATTAGTAATGATTGCTGTCATTCTCAAAAAGAGGAAGGAAAAAGAACTTCTTCATTGTTAGCACAGCTTGGTAATAACTATTCCATGATTCTTTTAGATTGTTTAGTCATTGATCTAGAAGGCCCTTTAATTCCTTTTAGTTTGAAGACAGTTTTATATAATTTTTTTTCCAATATCATGCAGACCAATCAGGAGGGATTATCGATTTTATTATTAGCTGGTGATAATAGTCTTGACAAAAAGTCCTTTACTGCGATTCAGCAGAAGAAATCTCGAGCTGCCAATTCTGAAAATAAGTCAATTTTGAAAATCTTGAAGGAGAATGTTAAAAATTTGAAAAACTACCCTGATTCTGTGGCGATATATTTGTTGGATGCTATTTCCTATACTTTGAATTCATGGTCTATCGCGCAAAGATCAAGTGATAATGACGAAGAATTTATAAACTCTTTGACTAACTATTTTATTGAAAATTTTAAGTACTTGGGAAGTGAAAATTGCGAGGATTCAAATGAAGATGTTGAAATAAAGGATGTTGAATTTGATGATTTATCTACTACTGTGAATAAATCTGTTACCAAGTGCTATAAAGTAGAATTATTAGCAAGTATTGAAAGAATTTTAGCGTTGTATTTATACAATAATCCTAGCGAGAAAACAATTCAACCGATATTAAATCTCATGCAAAATGAAAAATTTCTCAAAGAATATGCTCCAAGATTATTTCAAATTAAAGATTATAAATTCGAGCTTCATTTAAGAACCTACAGAAACTTTGAAAAACACTTGCGTGGCTATAAGCTATCGCAGTATATAGTGAACTCAAATTCTTTCAATGGAAAGCAATATGGTGTTGGCTGTATTTACAATTTGGCATTGATTGATAGGCAGTTTGGTGATAACTTGGGTTGGAAGGACTTTACTAGGAGAGATGTGATTTTATCAGATTTGAATATTCAGTATGCTGCAGCCCAAACGAATTTAATAAAGTCCTCTGGAGCCTTAGTAACTTCTTATATTAAATACAAATCTTATGATTCCAAATTTGACTTTTTTGAATTGGCTACGATTCTTTTAAATCTCAACAACAATGACAGCCTTGCAGGTGTTGCCCCGGTGTCTGCTAACCCAGTTTCATCATTTTCATTTAGACAGATTTATTTGGAAAGAATTGAATTGGCCTTCTTTTTGGTCTATACTCTTTTCCAACATAAAGACAGTACTTCATCAAACTTGAAGGTTAATAACATCATAAGTGATGAAAAAATTTTCAAGCTTTTTGAAGCAATCTCAAATTCTTTATTATCTGAGGAAGTTAATTTCCTAGTCAGTTTAACTAACCAAGATTTCCATATGTACAGATCATTGTTGAGAATTTTAGCAATAACATTGAGATTATGTTCAACTAAAGCTCATTTACTCGAAAAGTTACCATCTTTATTGATTGACTTGTTTGCTAAAGTTGTTGCAAATGGTTCCACTGTTGTGATTTCATGCATACAAGGTAGAAATTCTAATAATGGCAACAAGAGCAATCATTCAGATGGTAATGGAGTTTCTGTACTAAACAGTATTGAGGATTTGTTGTTGTTAATATCTATTTTTAAATCATTTGCTTCTATTAATTTTTCCACTGATATAACTGCAACTTTTGCATCATTACTTGATATAAACGGAACTATAAAGTATATTATGGAATTGTATACATATTCTAATTCCATGTTAATTGAGGGTCAACCGGTATTTGCAGACTTGTCATTAATTTACATTAGTGAAATGATTGGAGTAAATATAGTGGCCGAGAAGTTCCTTTCATATGGCCTTTTTTCAATTTTGAATAACTCTGCGGTTTCAATTGTTATTCAAAAAGGAAATGTCAGGGTTGATACAAACCCTAGATATCATTATATTTGGGCTAATGGATTACTAAACATTGTATTGACCTTGTTAAGTAAATTTGGCCCAAGAGTGATTCCTGAAACCTGCACTTTTTTGAAGAATTTTGAAAAGCAAATAGCTTCCACTTTACAAGATTGGACTACTAAATCTATGGTCATAAATCAAGCAGTTATTGATGAAACTAATAAGTTAATTTTGTTACATAAGGCCTTATCTCTGTTATCATATAAGGAGTATATTGGTGTAAGTAATTATGCCTCTGATAATGAAGAAATTGAGTTTTTCCCTGGTTTAGAGACTATGAAACAGCGTAATACTTTTATTAGAAGCTTGAATTATTTGTTAACACATCCTAAATATTTTCAATCTAGAATTATCACCGATATAAATGATTTTGGTCTCGACAATGAAATAGATTCTGAAAACATTCCACCTTCGAGGACCAAGTTAGCGAATAAATTAGGTGAGGATGTGAAGCTGATGATTGAAATTTTGGAAAATGATAAGTCTTTGGCTTGATATACTCATATATTTGTATATACTATTTAGATATTGTCAGTATTAATATATTCTGATTTTCTTTCACTTTTGATAGTTAAAACTAAAGTTTGAAGAGCGTTGAGTCGCTGGCATGAGAATTCACAGCAGCTGAAAGTTACAATAGTTTATTATGAAATGGAATCCGTTGAGGAAAATCTTCTTAAATTGATTTTTGTTTTCTAAGTATATGATAACATATACTTAAGAATTTGTCTATGTGTTAATATAGGAAATGATAAAAATGTAGCTAGCAGTCATAACAATAAAAAGATAAAGTTTTTTAAAAAAAAGGAATCGTTAAAATGCAGTTGATGCAGAATTAAAGAAAAAAAGTAAACAGTAAGAAATATATATTCAAATTTATTTCTTGGTGTATTCTTCACGGAATTTTTTAGCAGCGGTAACCATATTGGTTAATTGCTTAGTGGTTTCTTCCCATCCTCTAGTCTTCAAACCACAGTCTGGGTTAACCCAAAAGTTTTCAGCAGGATATGTCTTCAAGATATCAGCAATTCTCTTTTCGAATTCAGATACTGGTGGAACTCTTGGAGAGTGGATATCGAACAAACCTAAACCAATGTGGTTTGGATAAGTAGCGAACTCAGAAATATATTCAGTGGATTCCTTCTTTGAGAATTCAATAGAGACAACATCTGCATCTAAAGCCTTGATGAAAGAAGAGTCAAAATCGGAATAACAAAAGTGAGAGTGAATTTGAGTAGTATCCTTAACACCAGAAGTAGCAACTCTAAAAGCTTGAGCAGCCCACTTATAATATTCAGTTCTTTCTGCACCACTTCTCAATGGCAAACCTTCTCTAATAGCTGGTTCATCGACTTGAATAACATTAATACCAGCCTTTTCTAAATCTTGGACCTCATCTCTAAGAGCCAAACCTAATTGTAAGGCTTGCTCCTTTTGAGTGACATCAACTCTTGGGAAAGACCATCTAAGACAAGTGACTGGACCAGTCAACATACCTTTGACAGGCTTTTTGGTGATAGATTGGGCATAAACAGATTCCTTGACAGTCATTTCCTTTGGTCTGGAAACATCACCAATAATAACTGGAGGTCTAACATATCTGGAACCGTAAGATTGAACCCAACCATTGGTGGTGAAAGCGAAACCCTTCAATTGTTCACCAAAGTATTGGACCATATCATTTCTTTCTGGTTCACCATGAACCAAAACATCCAAACCAACTTCCTCTTGGAAATCAATGACTTTCTTAATTTCAGATTCAATGAATGTTTCATAATCTTGAGCAGTAATAGTACCTTTGTTGAAGGCATTTCTCTTCTTTCTGATGTCACTAGTTTGTGGGAAAGAACCAATAGTGGTAGTTGGGAACAATGGCAAGTTCAACTCCTTCTTTTGGGCAGCCCATCTAACAGCAAATGGATGTTCTCTGGAGTCTAAATGAGCACTCTTATCATCAACTAACTTTAATCTATCTTGAACAGCTGGGTTAGTAGTGTATTTAGACTCGGTTCTTGCCTTGATAGATTTAGTGTTGACAGCCAAAGCTTCGGAAACATCTTGACCAGAAACAGCCTTAGCAACAGTGACGACTTCAGCCAATTTTTGGGTAGCAAAAGAGAAGAAATCCTTGATTTCAGGGTCTAATTTGGTTTCATTAGCTAAGTCAACTGGTGTATGTAATAAAGAAGAAGAAGTAGCGACAATAACTCTTTCAGCTGAGCCAACTTTCTTAATAGCATCTTCAACAAAAGCTGCTGCAATTGCCAAGTTTGCCTTCCAGACATTTCTACCATCAATGATACCCACAGATAAGACTTGAGAGTCGGATAAGATTTTGACAACATCACTCAATTGTTCTGGGGATCTTACAAAATCAAAGTGGAAACCCTTGACAGGCAAATCAGTAATAGCATCAATGTTTGGAACAACTGTACCGAAGTAGGTGGTTAATAATAATTCTGGAATGGATTCCTTGGATTTAGCAAAGAAGTTGTAAGCAATCTTGAAAGCGGCCTTTGTGGTTTCATCCAAGTCCAAAACCAAAGCTGGTTCATCAATTTGAATATCAGTGGCACCTGCAGCCTTCAATTTGGCAAATAACTCAACGTAAACAGGTAACAATTTTTCTAACAAAGAAATTGGAGACAAGTCCAAGGAGTCCTTGTCAGCCTTACCTAAAGCTAACAAGGTGACAGGACCAACAATGACTGGTCTTGTGGTTACACCCAATTCTTTAGCTTCCAAGAATTCATCGATTGGCTTGGAACCGTTTAACTTGAATTCGGTATTATTGGAGAAAGTTGGTCTGACGTAATGATAGTTAGCATCAAACCATTTAACCATTTCACAGGCTGGAACATCAACAGAGTCTCTTTGCAAACCTCTACCCATGGCAAAAAGCAAGTCTAATGGGCTCAAGTCATGTTTCGAGTATCTTTCTGGGATGATGTTGAACAAAATGGAGTGGTCCAAGACTTGATCGTAGAAAGAAAAATCGTTAGATGGGATGATATCGACACCAGCATCTTTTTGCAACTTCCAGTTGTGGGCTCTGATTTCCTTAGCGACCTTTTGCAAGTCTTCAGCGGAAACCTTACCATTCCAGTAGCCTTCGGTGGCCTTCTTTAATTCACGGAAGGCACCGATACGTGGGAAACCAAGGACAGCAGATTGAACCATTTCGAGTATTTTGTTATGTTGATTTGTTTGGGCAAACAAAAAATCTAGCGTATTAGAGCGATAATTTTATGTTAAGCACAGAGACTAGGTAGGATTAGTGAATAAAGTAGAGATGTAATATCAATTCTATTTTATTAAGCACCAATTTGTTTCTGTATAATTGACCAATTGGGTAAGTGTTTTATTATCTTGCACTGAGAAATCGTGAAATAATTCAAACAAAATATTAAAAGCTAGAAGAATTCGTAAAACTGTAACTTTTTTTTACAAGAATTTTTACAAAACGTCCAAAACTCTCCGCTTATATAGAATTCAGAACTGAGAAACTTGAAAATTTGAAAAACCTGTCTAATTTTCCAACTCACAACACTTGCGTGCTTTGCTGAGTGAAAATTTCAGTTTTTATATTGTTGTATTAATCTTTTGCTCGTATATGTCCCCCGTTTGCACAAAGCACGTGAAACTTGTTCATATCTTCTGAAAAAAAAAATAATCACATGCATGTGTGTTGGCGCACTTAGTTAGTCAATTTTGATCAAGAAAAGAGGGGGTGCAAAGGGGTTTTGTTGAATTTTCCAACTTTTCCGGGCCGGCTAACTTATCAGGTGCGTATATACAAAACATATTTTTTGTTCATGCATTTAGTTATTTTTACCGGAAACGTACCGTGCTGGAATCTCAATCCTGAAACATGACGTGCCGGCATACTGCTGGAGATATCCGTACCGGTTATTTAAACCCTATTTGCTGTATTCTTACATTTGAATCCTCGATATTTATATGTGGATGTTAAAACCTCTTATATTCGAATAAGTGGCATAGTATAATTTTTCAATCAATACATAATTCCAAACCAAAATAAGCTAAAATCAAAAACATTTATTTTGTAGACACTGAAACAGCAAATCTCAGAAAAGCGTCGCACGCGTATCCTATTTGCTGAGCTCGCTCAAAACTTCTTCGATGACTTTCAAAGCTATCTCAACATCATTTCTGCCCTCTTTGACAGCGGAAATACCCATATGACCAACTCTGAAATACTTACCCTTAATTTCGGAGTGAATACCACCAGCAAAAACCACATTCTTCTTAGCGGCAGCTGCAAGGAAGTCACCAGCAGCAATATTGGAAGGCAAGTAAATGGCGGATAATGCGTTGCTGCTGCAACCCGCAGCACTGACTTCCTTGAGGTTGAGCTTTGAAGAAATTTGCTCCTTGAACCATTTGGCCTTTTCTGAGTTTGTGGAAAATCTCTTCTTAAGGGCAACAGCTGCTGCATCAACTGCAGCGGCATCTACAAAGTCACTTTTGACATTCAATATTTCTGCCAAGCTGACATTCAATGCATTGACAAGCTGAACGGCAGGGGTAGCAAAGTAAGCTCCTTTTCCGCTTTCGTATGCCTTCATAATAGGGTCCCATCTTTTAAGAGATGCGAAGTAAGTACATGCAGTTTTTCTCTGGTTTGCAATGTCAAGTGCCCTTTCTGAGGCAAAAGAAATTGACAAGCCTGGAGGAACACCAATGGCCTTTTGAGAGGCAGTGAGTACGTAATCAAGACCCCAGTTTGAGAACTGAAGGTCTTCAACAGCAACGGAACACACACCATCTACAACAACAAGAGTTTCCGGAGAATGCTGTTTTACAACCTTGGAAATTGCAGCAATATCTGATACAACCGCGGTAGAGGTATCGACATGCGTGATGGTAATTAATTTATACTTCTTGCTAGTCAATTGTTTGGCAATTTGTTGTAAATCAACAGTGCCTCCAATTGGAGCAGTTAAAGTGTCGACTTTAGCACCGTATGTGGACAAACAATCAGCAAATCTATCCGAAAAAAAACCAGTAGACAAGACCAATGCGTTTTCACCAGGAAGAATCAAATTGGATGCGGCTATATCCCAACCCAACGTACCAGAACCGGCAATAACGAATGCTTGGTCCTTAGGGTTTGTGGATTGGAAAAGCAATCTAAGTTTGGCGAGAACTGACTGAAAAATTGCAATGAATGGTTGGTTGGTGTGAGAAAGGGCTGGGCAAGCATTAGCAAGCAAAACTGAATCGGAGAACTCAATTGATCCTGGGATCATAAGCAAAGGATGAGCGTCTTGAGTGAATTGAGGCATTTTTGCAATTACTTTATGTTTTGTTAGATTTTTCGGTGAAAAGTAGTAAAGTAAGTCAAGAAATAAGTATTCGGGAAATTTGCAGCAATTTGAAGAATTGGCAACCAAGAAATGGGTAGATTGGCCAATAAAAAAAATATACTTTATAAATATAAAAATTTAATGAAAAAAAACCGAGATATCTTTCGTTGCTATTGAAATATTCCTGAATGGATGGAAATGATGGAAGCTTTATATATACTCTAGCAAGCATTTGGCAATACATAACTATTTGTGGGGGAAACTGGAAACTCCGTTAGATAATGAATCAGTTCACCGCTTGTCTTAACCTTTCCCTTACCCACACTGAAGGTATATTTTATGCGCACTAACTCTCATAAATAAATGCCATATTTTTCGGCCAACCGGATATTTATGTGATAAGTATTAAGTTACATGTGTATAAAAACATGCATATATTATTAATCTCTAGCTGACAAATCATATTTATACATACATCGTGTATATATATATATATATATTTAGTAAAGTGCATAGGCAGTCTACCGGGACGGCAGTGATGGCTAATCTGTAACACAGCCCTGCTGTATAATTTAAAAAGTATTGGACAACATGAATTGCCTCATTAGGATAAAAGCTCTAATTAATAGTTTTTCCAGCTCTGGGGAATCAGCTACATTAAAATCCAAAGTAAATAACTAGCATTCGGTATATTTCTATAAATAAAGATCCATATTGGCCTCAAGCTTCCAAATTAGTCTTTAAATCGTCTATTTTTTTTCATACTTTCTTTTGGACGATCATCATCTCTCTTTCTCTTCTTTTTGCGTTTTACTTCATCTTCAACACATTTCTTTTTTTTTTCTGTTAAATGATCTGTAGAGGTCACATATTTGTGATTACTCTCTTCTTTCGACTTGTTGTTCAGCTTTTTATGATTTTTCTCTTTCTTCTCTACTTTCTCTACTTTCTCTACTTTCTCTTTCTTATCCTTCTTATCTTTCTTCTCTTTCTTCTCTTTCTTCTCTTTCTTCTCTTTCTTCTCTTTCTTATCTTTCTTATCATTCTTCTCTTTCTTCTCTTTCTTCTCTTTCTTATTTTTCTTATCTTTTTTCTCTTTCTTATCTTTCTTCTCTTTCTTATCTTTCTTCTCTTTCTTATCTTTCTTTATTATATTTTTTGTATTCTGTTCCTTTGTACCCTCCACAAAATTTGCACTATCGTCTCCCAAAGTACCGCTCAATCCCTCACCCTTAACAAACCAGGTATATAAAGGAGAAACACGTTTCCTCATTTCGAATTCTGTAATTTTCATATTCAGCACAAAAGAAATTCCATCGTCTTTACTATCTTTTGTTTTCTCGGTGTTCACTTCAAGATTTTTCAATTGGCCGTCAAATAAGTTTTCCCACCACATTTCACTACTATTATAATTATTATGTCCCAAACCTTTTGTATCTTTCTTATGTTTCACCAAAATTGGCTTTTTCAATCCTCCTTTCTTAAGGGCTTCCCCTTCCTTCCAACCGTAAGATTTCAAATAGTCTCTTCCGTTCATTATGTATACTTTTTCTATTCCATAATATTATTCTTGTATTTTCTATAATCTTTATAAACACGCACAATTTATATATAGTAATAACTACTTTGTCATTCTAATTTTATAACATATTTTCGTGGATTTTGCTTTTCAGATATTCTAAATTGCTGGCTATCCGTAGTTAGTTAAAAATTATGCTTTGTTAACTTTCTTTGAATTTTTTTTTTTTTTTTAATGCTCATCGCAGATTAAATTGTGAGCAAGATGCAGACAGGTATTATGAACTATTTAATCAGATAATCGGACTATCATTAGTAGAGATATATAATTGAAAAGTCTCATGTTATCAAAATTTAATTCTCAGTTAGCAGGTAAAAGTCACAAGCTAATGGATTCAAAACAATGCTAATAATTTACATTACAAATCACACCAATTTCCTATAAAGTAATAATTCACTAGTAAAATGGCTACAAACAGAACAATTGACGAAAATGTTTTATTTGATACATTTGATAGGTCCAATTACACAGACCTTGCAAGTTTTATGCCAAATAATATAAAGTCAAACTGCACATTTCAACTCCCTACAATATTGCCATTCGATTTATTAAATAATGAAGATTTTAAAAAATTGTATCCAGAAAATTTAAAATATCTCTGTTGGAAGTTTCCTACAATGTCAAATCTTTTAAAGCTTTTGGATAATGACATAGAAGTGGACGTTGCCGAAATGTATAATTTATCTCAGGATAAAATCTTACCCGAATTTGCTAATACTTTAGATAGTTCAAAGACATTATCGTTATTCGGGATAGAAAATTTCAGCAGATACATAGATTATTGTTTCAAAAAACTTGAAAATGACAAAATAAAATTAAATAGTTTTAGTGACATACAATCAACGTTTTTCCATATTTTATCAATACCACATTTGGAAGTGGAAAAAACATGGTCTAAGTATTGCAGCTTTGTATCCAAAGAATTTCCAGATAATTTTAATGAACAGGTTTCTCAAATCAAAAAATTGAAAAGTGCATATGATAAAAATAAGTCATTCGTGGAAGAATGCATTATACTTCACGAGACGAAACTTAGTAAGCACAAAACTGATTGTAAAGTTTGGTTGAGCTACTTATGGAAATGCAGGGATTCCTATCTTAAAGAAACACACCAGGCATGGAGACAAATTAAATTGAAGGTCATGTTAGCATTATTTTACAGGGCTCTTTTTGAATTATATTATAAAGGTAAATTGCAAATAAATGAGCATGAAGTTTCAACTATTGTTAATTTTTGCTCAGAATTTTTGAAGCTTTTATTAAATGTATCCTTAAGGTTAACGTATTCGAAAAGCAATGTGCATTCGAAAAAGATACAGAAGAATAATCAGGATAAAAACGGAACTATAATATTTCACATCATTAGTATATCTCACCTAATGGTAACTTCCCACGAAAACTCTTTAAATGCATGGCTATTTCACCTTAACTACATAAGCGGATTGAATATCGCTCCAAAGAGCAAGATGTTTGCTATACCTTTTAATTTAATTAGGGTTCATTTGAAAAACCTATTTGACAATTTGATTAATGAGCAAAACGAAAAAGTAGATTTAGATAATATCATTCAGTTGACTTCGTTTTTGATCAATTTTGAATACCAAACAATCAAAAACCAAGAAAGAGAATGTCTCAGGAATAGTGGTTCTCAAGTAGAGAAGAATATTGAATTTGATTATGGTCATACCTATCCTAATGATTCTGAAACTTCTAATTTTATTGAAAAGCGTGATACTCAAGCTTATGAGATGGTAAATTCAACTAATAATTCAAAAATGTTGGAATATTTGTATGAAGATATTGAATGGCTCGTTGTAACCAATTTTAAATTTTTTTTGAGTGTTGATTCATTTGGTAGACTTTCAAAATTAGTGATTGATATTCTAATAAATCTTAAAGATTTTGATGAAGCAAGAGACATATGTCAATCCCTTGTTTCTGAATCATCTAGGAAATCTTTATCGATTTGGAACATTGTGATTGATGCTGAGAAGAAAATTAGAGATTATGATGGTCAAAATGATGAAGAAGCAAATGAAAGAATTTCTCAACTTTATAGGCAAGCTTTTAATGGAATTGAAATGCTGGAAATGTCAAAATCTTTCATATTTGACTGGTTAAATCATGAGTTTCTTCATGGAGACAATTCTTTAGATGCGCTCAAAAGAAAAATGTACGCGGAAACGTCCGCTACTGAATTTTTGCTTCAAATGAATTTAAGCGAAGATTTGGAAAAAAACGTTAAAGTAAATGGTGCTGATACAATTACAGAATCGAATAGGCCGAACACGAATGCCAGAGTAAATGCAAGCAAAAAGCGCTCTGTGAGTGATAATGAGTTCAGCGGTGACGAACAGAGCCACAAGAAAGTTTTCAATGAAAATAAGTCATATGAGACAAATCAAAATGCGCATCATTTGAATGATGCAAATGAAGCAACAGCATTTAAAAGAAACCGTGAAAATTTGTCTGTGAAGATTTCAAATCTACCAAAAGATATAAAGGTGGAAGAATTGAAAGCATTTTTTAATGACTGTGGTGGCATTATTGATTTGAAGGTCAATGATGCGATCGATGGATCAAAGTTTGCAGTCATGGAGTTTTCTAAAAAAGAAGAATTTCTTGCTGCATTAACGAAGACTTATAAAAAGATCCGGCCTGATGAAGAATCAATAACCGTTGTAAAGAATGAAAATTCTACAATATATGTGTCCAATTTTGCCAGCTCTGAAACAGAGCATTCTTTGTTAACCAAATTTAAGGAAGCAGGTACTATTAGATCCATAAGATTTCCATCACTAAAGTACAACATGGATAGAAAATTTTGTTATATAGAATTCTCAACAAATTCGGAAGCATTATTAGCGATTGAAAAATTTAACAACCTGAAGGTCTCAAAACTAGATTACAAATTGCAGGTAAAGTTATCAGATCCTAACAACAAACAGCAACGTTCTATGACTGCTCTTGAAACCAAAAGGGAAGTATTTATAAATAACTTGAATTTTTTGAAGGTTGATAAAACGAAACTTGAAAATTTGTTTGCAAAATTTGGTGAGATCCAAAGAATACATATTCCTTTAAGCATCAAAGGCAGAAGTCTTGGAAGGTTAAATGATGGATACGCTTTCATCACCTTCAAAGATTCAGATTGTGCTAGCATGGCTGTTGAAGAGCTAAACATGGTTAATTTTCAAGGTAGAGTGATAGAAGTATCTATTGCTGTGGCTAAAAAACCAAATAAGAACCACACTAAAAAAGTTATAGAGAATACTTCAGAAACGATTTTATCATCGCTAAGTGATATTAATGAAAGATGTGTAAGTATTTTAGGTTTACCTGATAATATAAGTGCACAGCAGCTAATGGATCTATTGAATAACAAAATCGGAAAAGTCATTAAGTTAGATTTGAGAGCTTTGAACGGTACAGCTCTTATAGAGTTTGAAACCATGGATTCCGCAGGCAAAGCTGGCCTTTTGTTGAATGGGGAAAAAATAAATGGTAAAGTTGTGACGGTTGGTAACAAAGAAGATTTCTTTCATTCACAAAAACAAATTGTTCATGATAGCAAATCAAAGCAAAGAATATCTAATTTTGAGAGTAAAGAGACAATTGGAAAAAAATCAACAGAAATAGCTAGCAAAAATCATATGTTTATTCCAGCCTCAGTTCGTAGAAAGAAAAAGCAGGCAATTAACTTAAAAAAGTAGATAAAATGAACTTTCACGATACATGTGGGCTAAAGTATTCAATTGTTATTAGTTAATAGTTAGAAGCGTGAGCGTGAGAGTAATCATGTATATTTCAATCGAATATGCAATTATAATAAATTATAGGTTTTTTTTTGAATTCTTAATGTATTGTTTAATGGTAGGTTTTACTTAATTTACTACGAAGCATATTATCTAGTTCACAAGCTTTTTTCAAATGCTTATTTATGAAAAATATATACACAGCATTTCTTCATGCTTATAATACGATCAAATTAAAATTGTAGCATCTTTGAAGAATGTACAAGTAAAAGCTACTTTGTGTGATGCGCAGAGGTTGCTTATTCTTATTATTGAAGAGCATATGTTTTATACTCAAATATGTTTTTTTTTTTTTTATTTTGAGAAAATTTTTGAAATGCGATGAGATACAAGCTTAATTACGTAAAAAAAAAAAAAAAAAAAAAATAAGGAATTGTCTACCAAATAACTATTCTTTCAAAAGGCAAATAATATCATTCTCGTAAGAACACAAACATATGATATTGTAATCCAGATAGCCTTATTATAATCAAAAAAAAATGTCTTCCAGTAGGAATAATTTGAGTATCTCCAATCTAAAGGATAGGGTGTCTGCAAAGCTTGAATCCGCAAGACTGAACAATAGCAAATCTAAATCGAAAATTGCAACCTCCAAAACTGGAAAAAGCAATGGTTCAAAAGAGGATGTTAATGAAATATTGCGTCGTGAGGCTATTGAAATGGGTGCCTCTGAAAATGATTTGAAACTATTAGAAGGGGTTAATGACGAAGAGTTTGAAAATCAAGAAGACAATGAAATTCTAGAATTTTCTGAAGAAACAGGAGGAAAAAATGTTGAAAAAACAGAATTGGAAGATTTTATCAAACATATTGGATTGGATGTGGCTGCAAAGAACACTGAAGAAGAGGATAATGATGATGATGATGCAATCGAATCTGAAGAAGATGAGGAAGTTCAAGGTGATGAAGATTATAATGAAAGCGATCGTCTGAAAAGTGCCAACGAAACACCAAAAACTAAGAATAAAAGCATTAACGAACTGCTGACTTCTGATCGTGCGAGTTCAACTCAGTCAAAAGAGAATAAGGGATCAGGAAAACAAGTGTCCAAAAAAGAAGAAATTAAAAAAATGACTGTAGTTAATGCAAATAATCTTCTCGTTCCAGTAAAACTAGACTGGTTTAATATTGAAGAAGAAATTTCCAAAAATACTAACAGCTCTAAAAAAGTTGTTTCGGCTTCTGAAATTGAAGTATTTTTCGAAAAAGCAAAAAAATTAACTGAACAAGAAAATTCGAAGTATTACGACGAATTTTCAAAAAAGTCTTCTCAAAAACGATTTTTTACTGATATTTTAACTGGTGGTACTCTCAATGATAAAATTTCAGCTTTAACTCTTATGATCCAAGAAGCACCAGTTCATAACTTAAAATCTATGGATACTTTATTAGCCTTTTGTTCTAAGAAATCAAGAACAGCCGCTTTACAATCCATCAATTCCTTAAAAGATTTATTGGTCAATGGGTTATTACCAGCTTCCAGAAGACTAAAATTCTTTAAATCTCAGCAAATAACCAGAGACATTCCTGATGAATTATTAATTTTATATTATTATGAAGACTTTTTAAAAAATAAAGTATTTAAATTACTAGAAATATTAGAGAGATTGTCACATGATACCGTTAATCATGTCAAGACAAATGCTGTTTCAACAATATTCGAACTTTTAACTTCAGTTCCTGAACAAGAACAAAATTTGTTGAACTTAGGTGTCAATAAGTTAGGTGATAAAGATCATAAGGTTGGTGCACAAACATCGTACGCTTTATTACAACTTGAACAGGCTCACCCCGCCATGAAACCTATCATTACAAAAGCTGTTATCGACTTCATGAATAAAAATTATGAAAATTATAATACCAAATACTATTCTGTTTTGACTTTAAATCAAACAATTTTAACTAAAAAAGAAGTTGAATTGGCAAATACATTAATTAAGTCATATTTTTCTATTTTCAAAAGAATTTTGGATGAACAAAAAAAGTATGAAGATGAAGAAAAAGAGAAGCTTAACGAAATTGGAAGCTTGAAAAATGGAAGAACTCCGAAATCAAGAAAGCACGTTAAAAGAGGTAAAAAGGGTGGAGTGTCTGTCAAAATTGAAGCGAAAACTGAAAGCGAAATCAAGCAAGACCAAAATTCCAAGCTATTCTCTGCTGTACTAACAGGCTTGAATAGAGCTTTCCCATTTTCTGAGTTGCCGGATGAAGTTTTCGTTGAGCATCTAGATAATTTATACAAAATTGTCCATTCATCAAATTTTAGTACGACAATTCAATCATTATCTTTGATTCAACACATCATTACAGAGCAAAACTTGGATGACACAAGATATTATAGATCATTGTATGATACTTTATTGGATGATAGACTTGTTAATAGTGCTAAGCAAGGATTGTTCTTAAATTTACTTTATAAATCATTAAAGGTTGATACTAGTATTGACAGAGTTCTTGCATTCGTTAAAAGAATTTTGCAAATTTGTTTCAATTGGATCAATATTGGTGCTATTTGTGGTGTCTTTTATTTGCTAATTCAATTATCTAAACATAAACCATACATAAAAATGCTTTTGACTAAAGAAATCACTAGAGATCAAGATACAGATGACGAAAGTACAGAGTTCAAAAGTAAAGAGTATGATATGAACAAAAGAGACCCCAGGTACGCACATGCAGAAAGAACTTCTTTATTTGAAATTACACAGTTTATCAATCATTTCCATCCAAGTGTCAAGCTTTATGCAAATGCTTTGCTTGGATCATCATCAGATTCGACAAATGATGAAGATGAACTAGTGAAACCTGATTTGGGATTGTATACGTTGAGTCATTTTTTGGACAAATTTGTTTATAAAAATCCAAAACAAAAAACTATTACCAGAGGTTCTTCTATTATGCAACCTTTAGGAGGCTCACAAACTGGGGCTTTATTAGTCAAATCATCTGCTGATAATAAGTCTAATATCCCTGTTAATTTGAAGGATTGGTTCAATAAAAAAATTGATGACATTAATCCGGATGAAAGATTTTTCCTTGAATATTTTAAAAGCAGAAAATATGAACCGAAAAATATGAAAATAGATGCAATTGAAGATGAGGAAAGTGACTTTGATGAAGATGAAGTTTGGAAGGCCTTAATCGCATCTAAGCCTGATATTGATGGTGAAGGTGATGACTTTAGTGACGAAGATATTTCCTTTGATAGTGATGATCTTGCTAGTGATGAAGACGATGAAGATCTCAACGAAGAGAATAAAATTCTTGAAGTGTCCGCTGAAAAGCAGAATAACGAGAATGATGAACCTGAATATGACTCTGAACATGACTCTGAACAGGAGGCATTAGAAGTAGAATTTGCAAAACTTGATGGTAATAGTTCTGAAGATAACCAGGATGAAGAGTTCTATTCATTTGACGACGAAGATTCTGACAATAATACAAACAATGGAGCAAGTGATGACGATGACCAGGAGACTGTAGATTTGTTTTTGGATCATGAGAATGATGATGAGCTAAGCAGCGACCAGGAGATTACAGAAACTAAGGCTACAAAGAGACACAAGACCAAAAAAGAAAAGGCTAACAAGAAACAGAAGGTTAAAGATTTGCCAGTATTTGCATCGGCAGATGATTATGCTCAATACTTAGATTCTGATTCCGAGCTATAAATCATATTTAATATATATAGGCAGGTTTGCGAAAGTATGCTCAAATTGCATTTGTATAGTTACGAAAATATTTAGTTTTATTTTACTTATTTATCTGATTGTCTGAAATACAACAGACTATTTAAAACTTAAATTTAGTATTAGCGTGTCATTATTTCTCAGTTTCATTGGTCTTTATTTAAAAAATCATTGGCAAAAACAAAGTAGAAGAATCTTCCCCTTGGTTTCGCTCCTTTTTATTTTTATTATCTTATGGAAACTTGAAGCAGTAAAAAAAATAATAAAATAATGTAAAAAAAAAAATAAAATAGAAGCAAATATGAAGAAAATTATATGCTAGATTTTTTTTCTTGTTAGTTACATTCTCTCGGTTATCGAAATATTAATTTTTTTCTTACGACTAAAAACACTGTATCAGACATGAGAAACAAGATAAATTTGGTCTTCAGTATATTAGTTATAAGTGCCAGCGTTGTTCTATACCATTATAATTTGTTTGAGAGCACAGTGAATCTATTTCTTATTGGATGCAGAAAATCTGCTCTTCATAGTATAGGGGTCACAGTATTAGGATTATTTGGAAGTAAACATCTGATAATGAATAACGCAAAACAACGTTTAGAGTTGATCAAAAATCAACTAACTAACCTGTCAACCGACGAATTGCAATATCTTGTTGCCAGTGGTTCCAAATTTTCAGACGATTATAAAGTATATTACAAGAATGTTAAAACTGGAGAGCTTGGTTCTTTTTTTCATGATATTGATTTGGAATTGGATGAAGATAAAAGAACAGTAAACATGATAGTTGAAATTCCTCGTTGGACAAATGCAAAAATGGAAATAACAAAAGAGGTTAGTTTGAATCCAATAATGCAAGATAGAAAGAAAGGTAATCTAAGGTTTATTCATAATATATACCCATTCCATGGATATATTCACAATTATGGTGCAATTCCCCAAACTTGGGAAGACTGCACGCACGTTGATGCAGATGCAGGAAACCTTTATGGTGACAATGATCCTGTAGATGTTTGTGACATAGGCTCATCTTTAACACGGCTAGGAGAAATTGTTCTGGTGAAAATTTTAGGTGCTTTAGCCCTAATTGATGATGGTGAACTTGACTGGAAGGTGATAGCAATAAATTTAAGCGACCCATTAAGTGAAAAACTTAATGACATATCTGATGTCGACAAATTCATGCCTGGTGTTTTAGAATCGACTCGAAATTGGTTCAGGGATTACAAAATTCCTGATGGAAAACCTCAAAATAAATTCGCCTTCAATGGTGAATATAAGAATTCTGACTTTGCCTTAAAAATTATTAACAAAACACACAATGCTTGGAAAGGGTTAATTAATGGAAAGATCAAAATGAATGGTGTACCAGTTATTGAAAATACATCACAACATGGCACTCCAGGTTACAAAGATAATGTTAATATAAGTTTGAATTTATATCAGGAAGATTTAAAAATACCATCATCCGTTGACAGTATTTTTCATCTTCCGAATAAAAGTAACTGATTGGAGGTCACATGGAATCATTTGATGTGAATTTATCATATTTCAATTTAATTTATGTACAAATATCTTAGCTGCTCGCAATTTCCTAATTTTTTATTTTGCGATAATTGCAAAATTTTAATATATGTAGTTTAAAAACTGTCAAACCAAATTATATGATCATTGCAAAAACATTAGATATTGAATAAATCTGGCCTAAATAGAATAATTTAATTCTAGGAACGATAACGACAGACCAAAAAAACGTTTAAAATTAGCTAAAATAAACTTGTTTCACCAAAATGGATCCATAAGAGCAAAATCAAGCATTAACTTATCCTCATGTGAAAGTTTTTTATTATCCTTGTGATTTATTTGTAATTGTTGAACTCTTTCAACCTTCAATAAAAATAGTTTTTTTTTTTTTACTTTCTAAATCAGATTTGGATAACTTCGGTTCAAAAAAGCAATGTACCGCTCAACGTTTGATCCCATAGAATTTAGATTCATTGTCATAAATTTAAATGAAATTTTCCTTATTGCATGTTAATATAATGACCTTTTTTAGAACATATGAATCTTAATCGTTAACATTGATTCCTAGATCTTTCACTACAGAAGATATGTCTGTATTATTATTCCCTGCTATTAGGGAAATTATATTCATTCCGCTGTCTTTCAAGTCGTTGTACATTTTCAATCTTTCAATATGCAACTTAATCTGCTTTTCCAAATGGTTGTAATTAATATTGATATCAGATTGAATAGCGGTTTCAGATAGCTCTTTATTTATTTTTGATTCATTGGAGAGCTCTATCAATAATGAGTTTGCTTCCTCTATCAAAATATGATTACATGATATGTTTACCGTTTCACCTTTATCAATATTTTCCCCAATATTTTTAAGTGTTTTAGAATATGATTCAATAACTGCTTCCATTTTTTTGATCTTAGATAATTTGTGTAAACTCATATCGTTAGTCATGATTTCTAAAAACCAAGCTTCTTCCACTTCATTTCCGTTTACCAGCAATCAACAGAATTTGAAATCCAAAAAATTAAGCAGATGGGTTTACAGATTCCTGGAAAAATAAAAAATAATGAAGGATGCGAGATTCGAACTCGCGCGGGAGTATTCCCAACAGATCTTAAGTCTGTCGCCTTAGACCGCTCGGCCAACCCTCCATTAACATAATAATTTTTTTATAACGCTTATTCTTTAAAGTAAATAAAATTATTCACGTGAAGGTCATGTGATGTAGCTATAATCCACGTGCCATTCACATGATTTAACGTGTCATTCACATGATTCAACGATGAAAATTGGAACTATTTAATCCAGATCTAGATCAAGCAAATAACAACAAATATTAAAGTCTAGAACAAGCAAATGTAAACAAATCTTGGAGTCTAGAACAAGCAATTAAATTATATCTAGGAGTCACTAGAAGAGAATGATGAAAGTCGATTTATTAAATTAAATTAATTATTTAAGAAGACACAAATCTCGAATTTATATTATTTTATTTACTATTTCATTTTAGTTTATTTATTTTAAACCAAGGATCTCACTCAATTATTAACACACTAAGAGTTTTATATATATTTAATACATTAATTTATATTTCTCTTTAACTACAGAAAGTACACAAAATCACTTCTGATCCTTCAAGTGACTTATTTTCTACTCTTCATACAGTTGCTTTTACAATAAAACAACTACAATAACTATATTACACCTGCTTTTCACCTGGTGGCTTTATACAAACAAAACTTATACTTTTTCCCAGGATGAAATATTTCTAATTGTTGAAAATATATTTCGAAAACGTCCATACATCACAACGCACCATAGTGCTCTATTATGCATAACTAAGATCTTTACAGATGAAATTATTATTGATATGTAATTAAATCACAATAATCAGAATTATATTATTTTTATTATTTTTCTTGTTGAATACTTGAAATCCATAATATCTTGGCAAAGATGTAAGCCAATAAATTAAATTAAATTATTTATTTAAAAAAATGCCAATCTCTAAATAATTTTTTTATTATTTCATTTTTATTTATTCATTTTAGTGCAAACCAAAGATCTCACGTAATTTTTATCATACCAAGACTTTTGTATATTTCTAACTCGATATTTGCTTGTTTTTAATCAAACAATACTTCCAGTTAATAATACTAATTTAAATTATAACACAAAGTATATATACTTAATACCTTCATATTATTTTAACTTGGTGATGATATATATATTTTTATATTAAGTATTAATAAGTATCAGATATTATTAGGTCACGTGATCACTATTTTTGAAAAAATAAAAAACTAACACACAAAATAACATTTTGTATATTAGTTTATATATTCTTCAATCCCTATATTAGCACTAGAAACTTCTAGATTACAAATTTAGAGATAACAAATCGGACAACAAAGGCTTAATCTCAGCAGATCGTAACAACAAGGCTACTCTACTGCTTACAATACCCC
>JASTVB010000081.1:0-40041 GCA_031125705.1 Saccharomycopsis babjevae | reverse complement strand
GTCTACTATAGCCTATAGAAGAAAGATCTATGGTATTATTATGAGCACGTATTCCATTAGGTAATACTGGCTCAACATTTTTTTATCAATAATACTTTGCTCATAAGTATTCCATACAAACGTTTATGCTTGGTTACACAATATTGGTAATCTTCACTTGATAGAAATTAAATCTTAGTGGTTGCAAAGTGAAAAGGTCAGTGGGCAGTAAGAAACTTTTGCAATGGAGTCGATTAGTATTAGAAAATTAGCTACGATTCTTCTATACTATAGAAATTTGCGTAATACAGAAGCAGTCCTATTTAGCGACCCGAATACAACCCTACAGCCAATTGATTCAATTGCCACTTGTTGATTTCATACGAAAGCTACTTTGATTCACATGGTACCATTTTCGATAGCATCATTGATTATTTGTGTAGTTTACTTTCGACTGCTGGGCGAACACTCATAGCCTTCACATTGGTTTTTACGGTTTTTATTATGTATTTTTTGTCTCCGATAATATCGCAGATCATGACTCTTTGCTAGGTCGCGCCCTGCGTTCTAAATTACATACACATATACTCACATATATTTAGTAGGTCTTCGATTTCAAGGTGCATTTTTTTAAGGTTTGATTCTCGGATCCACAATAATATAACCTTAAAAATGAGTAATAACTCGATCCACATTACTGAAGACAAAACCTATTAGTAAAAAATTCCACGCAATTTTTTCCTCAACCCACAAAAAAAAAAAAAAGAAAAAAAATATCAAACATCTAAAAATGCATCTTCTTATTTTAGAACTACATAAAATAGAGTCATACAATAATGTAGATCAAATATATAACCTTATATGCCCTGCCAACCAAAATATGTCATCTAAGAATATCACTTTTTAAATTTTTGAAGATGATTCTGTAAATTATATATAAAAAAAAAGACATCGAACCGTATTTTGACAGCCTAGCATAGCATTTTTCAATTAAAATTAAGCGTCTCTTTGGATTTGCTGTTACATACTGCATTGATTTGAATTTTAACAAGAGCCTACAAAATTGTATTACTACTATTATCGTTGCTTTCTACATTTTTAAATCAGACGTTTTTCACGATGGACGCAAAAATATCGATTCCTACACAGCACCAACAACAGGCACACTACAATGAAGCACAAGCATACGTGCCACTTCCAGAACAACCCCAAATAGCTCTCAGCAAACCGAGTCTCAAGTCGCATGTAGCAGATGATAGGATTATTGCATCATCATCACCCGATTTTCCGTCTTTCAATGAAAATTCAAACAACAAATATGAGCCAAATCCAGTAGTATTGCAACAGGTTGCAGGAGTCTGCCAAAGCGACAAGGTGCCTTTGAAATCTTGGATAGTTGCTTTTGGGGGCTTCTGTGGATGCACGGTTATATACGGTGTCATGGATAGTATGGGTGCCATTGAGTCTTACATTGCAGAGCATGAATTGAAAAACGCATCCCCTTCAGTGGTGGGCTGGATATTTTCCATTTTTATGATTATTGGTCTTGGCCTCATGTTCATTACAGGTTCAATTTATGATAGATTTGGAGCAAAATTTCCACTTTATATTGGATCTATGATGATGTTCGTTGGCTTGTTCACCATGGCTAGCTGTACACAAATTTATCAATTCATATTGGCTTTCAGTATTCTCTGCGGGCTTTCTTTAGCTATCATGACTTCTCCATTAACTGGGATTATACCACTATATTTCCCTCCGAACAAAACTGCATTGGCATCTGCTTTGCTCTCAACTGGTGGCTCGCTTGGCGGATCTGTCTATCCAGTGGTTTTACGTAAATTATATACAAAATTTGGATTTTTATGGGCCATGAGAATTTTTGCCTTTATGAACTTTTTTCTTTTAGTGTTAAGTTGCATTCTTGTTACTGTTAATAACGACAAAAAACCACATTTGGTTAAAATAGAAGCAGAAGAGACAAAAAATTCATTTGTTACTATGACCACTGAAGAACAACTTAAATTTTCTGATGATGATTTTGAGACACATTTTCAAAATAAATCTATACTCAAAAAAATTGTTTATATCATTCGCGATTCCTTGGATTTATCTGCTCTAAAAGATCTTCAGTTCCTTTGCATTTCCTTAGGTGTTCTTTTCTCAGAAGGCACAATCATAGTTCTATTTACTTATATTGCCTCTTATGCAATCAGCACTGGGGTTAGCGAAAATACAGCTTACCTTCTTCTTACCATTATGAACGTTATTGGAATTCCTAGCAGATGGATAACCGGGTTTGTCGCTGATAGATACGGAAAATTTAATACCATGATTTTAATGTCTTTATGTTCCACAATAATATTGTTTATCATATTGTTGCCTTTTGGACAAAAAAGTAAACCTGCTTTATATTCATTTATTGTTTTGATTGGTATTTTTTCATGTTCTGTATTTACTCTTACACCAGCATGCTTGGCTCAAGTCACAAGAGTAAATGTTTTTGGTAAAAGATATGGAACCATGTATTTGGTGGCTGCCGTTGGTAACTTTTTCATTCCTATATCCGGTGCAATAATTGGCAAAGGAGCTGCTACAAATTATAATAATTATGCAATTTTCACAGGTGTTACAGCTTTTTGTGGTACCTTATGTTGGTATTTTGCTAGATGGTTAGCTGTTAAGAATAAATGGGTGGTTTATTAGATTTACCAGTTGAACTTTTTTGCAAACGAAAGCAAATAATATTAAAAATTTCTTTATTTCTATCTTATTGTATAAGGAGCATGTATTTATGCCATACCTGAAAATTTCATCTCTAATAGTATTTTACATATGTAGCTACAGATATTCAAAAGCTTTCAGAAGAAAAAAAGAAGTAGAAAGAGAGAAAAATAAATTTGAAAAGTTCAATTATCTTGTATTGTGAAAAAAAATAAGATTTCATCATATATTGATTCTTTTGTTTGGATTATTCGCAGCAGAGTATTTTGAACTAGGATAAACTGGCTGTCTATCTACCATCGAACGTTTAATTGGCGTAGATTTTGTATGGTCAACACTTCTTGACTTGATATTCGTTTTGAATGGTTTATTAGCACTTGTTATATTGGTATTTGAACTTGAACTATCACCAGAATTCAAAATAACTGCAGCAGATTTTGCACTTACAAATGCAACCGAAGAAGGTATTTCGTTTTCTTTAAAATCTTCCAGCTTGCTGCAATCATTATTTGAATTAAGTTTATTTTCCAAGATTGAATTACTTTGTTCCACCGAACTAGTGTTTGCTTCAATAGCACGAGCATTTTTTGCTGTGCCGGTTACAATATTTGAATTGTGTTCTGACTGTATAGGTGTTAAATCATTTAAAATATCTGTTGAAGTTTTATTTGATCCGGTTGTTATGGGTTGCTGAATATTCGCCGAAGAAGTTATCTTATTCGTAATTAGTTCAAGTTCGTACTCGTCAATATCATTAAACTCATCATCTTCATCACCAAAATTATCGTCAAATGAATCATCAAATAGTGAAGCTGTGAGAATTGTATTTTTCTTTGCGTCAATCGCTGTCATTGGTTTATCAGAATCGTCCATGTGGGGCCGAGGGGAATGTTTACCTATGACAGACGTGTTTGATGTAGATACGTTGTTAGTAATATTACTTAATATTTTTCCATGTTTTGCGTTTATTGACTGACGTTGCTGATACTTTGCTTGTGTATTATTAATTTTACTATTGGTATCCTTTCGAATTCTGGAAACTGACGTATCGTGAGGTATTGTATTGATATTCTCTAACATGGCGACAGTGCTAGTATTGGTGACTTTATCAGATATATTACGCGTCGAACCGTTAATCTGTTCGGCATGAAGATCCTCCAACTCTTTAATTTTGTTTAATCTTTTAATATCGGGATGTCGTAATAATTTTGCTTCACTAAACTTAGGAACAGGTGTTTTTACCTTACCTATATATTTTAAGTAATCTTTATCATACAAACAATTTCCCAAAACATTTCCGAAACATCTCAAGCATCTTTTCATCCCATCTGTGATTGCCTGTTTCTTTGCTTTTTCGAAAGCTGCGGGTCTACCCTTTGCATTCTCTACTGATCCATAACCTATATCTTCGTGGAAGGTCCCATCCTTCAAAGAAATACGTATGACAACAGACAAACCAATAGAAAACCTACCATTACCGCCATGATCATCCACGTAGTCCACAGTAGTTGACCTAATTTCTGAGTTCCAACCATTGAAACCAAATACGTAATTTGCCAAATTAAGCGCTTTGAAACCTTCTATATACGACACAGGACCACCAAAACCATTTGGTCTTTTCGAAATAAACTCTGGCCCCAAATTACATTCTAAAATAGAGTTCAATCTATTTATTTCTTCTGCACTGAACTCTCTGTTTGTGTCAAAGTTGGCGTTCTGCGGTATTTTGGAAAAACTCATCGTCTTTTTCTGTTCCGCCTTTCCTTTCCTTTTCTCGTTTTTCTCAATGTTACTGTCCTACTTAGGTATCCTTTTTGACCTCACTGTAATTTATCTTTTTTTCTTACTTCTTCACTGATCTTTATTATACTAAATATTAAATCTTTGCTGTTACGCTATACTATCTTTATCTTTTTTACTGTATGATTTTAATATTTTTCTTTCGCTTTTTCTTGTTTTGCTTTTTTGTTTTTATTTGCATGTTTGCTGGAAAACAAAATTCTTATTGGAGGAAAAAAAATAATGCGAAAAAATGGCGTTTTTTACTGGAATAGTGGCGTACTATACTATCCTTATTCCAAAACGAAAACGAAAGGAGTAGGTTCCTAAATTCATCTATAAATTTATAGAAAGTTTATATGAAGATAACCTATCAGATAATTTTGAATGCATAAACAGATAAGGAAGAACATAATCTTGTTGAAAGACAAGAGTAATTCAGAGAAGGAATATGACGCGGTAAAAAAAGAACACGATGAAGTTCATTACGTTCCTGTGATCTCTTATGAGTCAATGAATCTTGACGACCTTCACACACATCTTGTCAATAGGCTATTAGATATTGTGGGGATAATAATTACGAGCCAGCGAGCTGTAAGTTCTCTTTTGGAGTTGCTCAAGAGGTTACAGGATGAATGTCTGGAAGCGGGTGACGAGAATCTTGCAGGAGACAGAGCAGTTAGCAGAGGCTTTCCAGTAGTACAATCGTTGCTCAGGAAGCCTTTATTTGTTGTTGGCCCTAGTACAGGCAAGTTATTGGCCGATGGTGGATTTTTGGACATACGCGGGGCAGGGAATAAGCGGTGCTGCGCTAATGCTGACAAGGTTGGGAACGCAAAGGATCTAGCAGAATGTATCATTGCAGACCATGATGCACAACTTGCAAAACTTACTCTGAAAGGTCAGGGTGAGTCAAACGCTAAATGTGCTGGCAAAAAGCATCTATTGTTTCTCACAGGTGAGATTCGAAAAGACACTATACCAGAAACGCTTCAACAGCATCAGTTTCAGTTTGTCGAGAAGGTCGTATACAAAACCAAACCAGAAAACTCAGAAGATACTTTACACAGAATGAACAAGATTATCAAGGATGCAACTTTTACCTCTCTGCAAGACTTCTTATGCTGTAATTGGGTGGTTTTTTATTCGTCACAGGGAGTATCAAGCATTGTTCAACAATTGTTGCTAGAAAGAAAGATTGAGCGCGAAAGCAGTAACAGTAATGAAAACGAAAAAATTCAAAATGACAAAAGTATTGTCAAAGTGGCGTCGATAGGACCAAGCACCGGCAAATACTTGATGGACCAGGGTATCGTGCCAGATGTTGTCGCGCTGCGACCCACTGCTGCCAAGTTGTTTGAAGAAATTGAACTTCATAATTTAAAATACAGAGAACACGTTTCACATGACGAAGAAACGCCGTTTTATAGCTAGCGAAGTTATTGTATTTTGAACAATCCTCAGTATGTCCGCTTGAATATCTAAGATCAATTTTAGGAAATGATGTACACCTGCCCGATTGCGTAGAAACGAATCAAGCAATGAAATATACATGTCAACCTTAATATCTGGACGGATTTTTTTGCTTTATGTGCGGATGTTTGTTATAGTATTGTATGCTACGTCATGGTGTACGTGTTTGGGAGTGCAGAGATTGACAGACGCATGTGTGTAACTATTTCACGGTGGTAGCTTTTTACAGAATTTGATAATCAATTATAATCTACAAAAAAAAACAAACAATTCAACTTAGAGACAATAGAATCTGTATAGTTATAGAGAAGAGCATTTACAGCACAACACTTATTAATTAAACTTAGCAACTAATCATTATTTTTACTAAATTGTAATTGGTAAATAGGAACAATTTTACAGCATTATGAATTTTGAAGACGGTATGTATAGCTGAGATATCTCCAGCTCTTTTCTTTGATTCTTAGTTTCTCGTTTATGAAACGTGTGTGTAGCTTGAAGCATTTGTTGATAACTGGAACAAAAAAAAAGATTTCTCGAAGAATGTTCGACTAACAGGACCCAATATTAGAAAACTGTATTTACAAGTTGGATGTGCGCCAGCAACCGCAGAGAGCCAGAATGTGTGGTTTGGGTGACAAAGATAGAAGACAGATCAGCCCTCCACCATGTGTACAACTCACCATAATAGATAAAAATACAGGCAATGAGATATCACCGGAGAATGTGTCCAATGCATCCTGCTATATGCTTATTTGTGAGCTCTGGGACCCTAAAGGTGCTAAGAATTTGAGTATTGTTGATACATTACAAGATAGTCACCAATCTGGAGGAGGTGACTTGAATGAAGATGATAATGACAGTAATGAGAACAACGATGCAGAGACTGACGCCAACGAAGCTAGCTCAGAACAAGGCGGCTTGTTTAACAATAGCAATTTTGGCCAAAACTTAGATGCTACCGGAGGCAGCAGTGAAAACCTAACTCTAGTGAACAAACTTGACGACCCAGCACCTACCAGAAATTTGATAGGTAACAACGTAACCAATGCCTTCAAGCTTTACGATGAAAACAACAAGCTTGGACTTTGGTTTGTGTTACAGGATTTGTCCATCAGAATCGAAGGTAAATTCAAGTTGAAATTTCTGTTGTTCAAATTAAACCCTGCCACTATATTCGAAAGTGCAGGTACTAATGAACAGGAGGCGGCTGCAATTGGCTCTGATACCAGCGCTGGCGGAAAATCTATTCCAATCTTGGACTACAAGTTTAGCGATGTGTTCCAGGTGTACAGTGCCAAAAAATTTCCGGGAGTCATGGACAGTACTCCATTGTCCAAAGCGTTTGCGGGACAGGGAGTCAAGATTCCAATTAGAAGGGACAAAAAGGGTGCCAACTAGCGTTTGTGTCTGCTTTGTTTCATTCAGAGGTTACCGGGCATCCGTGCTATCCCTGCCAAAACACCTAGTTATTTGGCTATCATTTTTCAGATATTTTGATTAACAGTCATGCTTTTTGTTAATGTCTTTGCTTATTTCTTGTTTTTCCTTTTGTTTTTGACCTCAGCTTTAAAATTTTACATTCTATACACCGAATTACAGATCCAAGCCTTTTCTTCCAATAATTCTTTTTATATTGATAATCCATAAAAAAGTCTTTTTATACGTAATATACAATAATGTATGCAACTTCAACTGCTTATGTGTGCGTACTTTAGACAGGTCGTGGCAGAAACGCTGGAGCTCTTTAATAGCGGCTTATTTTTGTACGACTAAAAAAAACTTAATAAAAAAACCCAGAAAAACGAATATAATTAAGGGAAAAATTTTAAACTTTTGTTGATTCGTAATCCTTTAGTTTATTTTCACATAGGTTTTATACATAGCACCAACAAGCAGAAGATACCATTCTTTTTGATCTGATAAGCTGACACCAATATCTGTTAATAATTTCTTTCCAGGTTTTGCTCACTTTCAGGTTATATTTATTTATTCCAGCTTTATTTATCCGTAACGTTTTTATTAGTCCTGAATCAAACATTGAGAACCTATCACGTCAATCAGTACTTTCTGCCACCCTGCTGCAAATTGTTCATATTGAAGCCCGAAAAAGTGTCTAGCTAGTGAAATCTGAATTTTCTGAAGATCTAACATTTATATCCGTGGTTTTGCATCGCATTGAACATATACATACAATAACCCCACAGGTTCTGTTCTCTTGTTATCACGACTGATCCTTTTTATTTTGTACTTTGCTTTTAGGTTTGGTTTTCTGCTATTTCTTTTTTGTTTTATTTTAAAATGTCTAAGTTCTCAAACAGCTTTTGGACCTACGATTATGGTAATGGTAAGTAATATGCAGGTCGCGGCTCTCGACTCTCTACATGAGGGAGCGCCTTTTTGGTCGTTTCAAAGTACGATCTTTCAAAAATTCTTTTTAAAACTTATACTGACTGAATATTAGGTTTCAACATTCTTTTCCAAAAACTTCACGAAGGTTGCCAGGAAAATATGGATTATATCAATGCCTTGAATGCCAAATATCAATCCGAGTTGGCTTTTGGTAATGCCCTTTCCCCATTTCCAGAAAGATTTACTTCAGATTACTCAAAAAATAAATCCACCACAGTTGATGCATTTATTGGAATTAACAATCAGATTTCCAAGGAAGGTGTCTTGCACATTCAAATAGCTAATGGCATAAATGATCATGTCATAGTTCCTTTCACCAATTGGGCCATCTCACATAAGCAACGTGTCGAATACAGTGAAACTGAGTTGAGGGGTAAGTTGAAGGCCTATCAGAAAGCTTCTGTTCAGGTTGACAAGTTCAGAAGCAAATATTTTAACAAGGTTAGATCTGCTGAAGAATTTAAAGAAAAATTAGAATCGAAAATTACAGAACAAATTCAAGAAGAATCAAGTAACAGTGTTAATTTAGCAGTTAATCCTCCAACTGCTCCTTCCATAAATCCCCCAACTGATTCTTCTGGCCCTGATGATACCGTAATTAAAACTGTCTCTGACGCGGAACCAAATATTACAACTTTGAAAAGATCAAATACTACTGTTATTGAAGATATGAAGAATTTGACTGTTACTGATGAAAAGCAATCACAAAAGTTAGAGAAAGAGAACGAGCAGGATATTGTTTACATTTTGGCTGATGTAGAATATTCAAAAAGTCAAGTTACTGAATTGCTAAATTCTTTGCTTACCCAAGTTAAAACTTTTTCCCATAAAATCACTATTTTGGGTACTTATGATCATGTTTCTACTGGTGCTGCAATTACAGAAGGTATTCAAAAAAATACAGGAATTAGCAACTTGGAAAAATTGGAAACATTTGGTCAGGATTTAATTGATTATGGTGTTATCCGTTCAGTTGGTGTGGTGAGTAACCAGTTTGCAAATAGTTCCAGAATGTATTATCAATGGAAACCGGAGGCTTTCAAATTAGCTAAACTTCCATTCGATGAATCTGAGTCATCCTCTCTTGCCATGGGTAATAATAGAAACTCAGTTCTTGGTGCAACTTTCTATTCAGGCGAATTTAATGGTGCTTCTAAATTTACTGAAGTTTTTGAGGATGTCAAGGGAATGATTACAACTTTGGAACCAAATGAAGAAAATTACAAAAAAGTTTTGAGGGAAGTTCAAAAATCTGAACAAGAATATTTAGAAAGTACAAAAATTCTAGATAATTTAAGAATGGATTTGGAGGAAAACATCGAAAACCACTTTAATTTTATGGAAAGATGTGAACTTGACAGATTGAAAGCTTTGAAAAAAGTTACTATTGATTATTTAACCATTGTCAATGGTAAGCTTGACGTCGTTAAAGAAATCAACAAGAGTTGCTTGGATATACAAAGTGAAATGAATCCCGAATTAGATCTTCAAAAAATGATTACCAACAATAAAACAGGTTCTTTCATGCCTCAATTGAAGATTTTTGAGGATTATTTTGATTCGCAAGATACTCAAGTTTTTGGCGTTAGTTTACAAACTAGATGCAGATACGATCACAAGTCTGTTCCTTTGATTCTCTCTACTATTCTCATGCATTTAGATTCCGTATATCCTGACATGAAGGATGATGAAGAAAGAATGGGAACATGGCTCAATACTGTTCCATTATCAAGGATTCATGAATTGCGGGTTATTTTTAATGATCCAAAGTTCCAAATTACTGAGGAAGTGTTGTGTAAATACAAGCCAAGTGAGTTGGTATCTCTTTTGAGATTGTATTTGTTAGAATTACCAGATTCTTTGGTTCCAAATGAAAAATATTATTTAATTAAATCTTTATACGAACAATATGGTAGCAGTGATACCAATAAAGAAAAAATCATCGGTATTGAGAATTTGTTAGCTGATTTACCTCGTCCAAACATCGCTACTTTGAATTACATTTGCGCACATCTTGGAAACTTCATTTCAATTATTTCTGTTGGTAAATCAACACAAACAGAAAAAGACAAAGAAAGCAATGAGCCATTAACCAACGCTCAGTTGTTCAAACTAAAGATATCTCAACTTTATGGTGACGCTATCTTAAGAAATAAAGCTCAATATTCCGTACTTATTGGCGAGGATCAACATGCATCGAGACTTTTGGATGATTTGATTACTCATAAGGATGAAATCTTTAAAGAATTAAGAAACAGAAATAAGTCAACAAGTAGAATGGGAAGCAAAAAATCAAAGAGATCAATTTCATCAGCTTCTGGTGTCGCTTCTCTGGTGCCTGTTGCATCTGCAAATGTTGCTGTAAACCCTGCTGATCTGTTTGGTGCTACTTCAAAATCGATTCCTACAGTTGCTGTGATTCCTGAAGTATCTGAAATCCATCATGCTTCCAGTGGTAAAAAAGCAACTGACCTTGAACCTGATACTGTAATTGAAACTTGATTTCTATTTGGTTCGCTTAGCTATCTTATTCTCATTCTCTGTATTTGATAAAAGGGTTTGCGTTTTTTTGTCTAACGATAGTATTGTAGTTACCAATAACTACGATTTCGTGTTGATTGTTGTTAGTTGCCTCTCATTTTCTTTACTTTTATTTACTTCATCAATATAGCCTACTTTTCTGGCAGATGCCTAATTATTTGTCTATTGGTCTCATATCAACTAATTTTTTTTTATATTTGAATCACATTGTAAGAATATTTAAAGTAACTTCCTAATTATATATAAAACTATACATATATATATATATATAAAACTATATATATATATATATATATATATATATATATACATTTGTGTTTAAAATTTTATACCGTTTGCTTTCAAAGCAGTCGTAACGGATTCGTAAACGTCATTGACAATATAAGTCGGTTTAACAGTTAATGCATCACCAGCTTTATAAACTCCAGTCTTTACTAAGCAACTATCCCAATTATAATTATTTGCTCCTTGAATATCAGAAGCAGGATTATCTCCAACCATATATACTTTTTTAAAAGGCGAATCAGTAGGAGTTGTTCCCAAAGCAGGGACAACTTGAACTAGCTCACCCCCCTTTTCTAGCTCACCACTGAGAAGTTTATTACGCCAATCAATCAAAGCATGGTGGACATACTCATAAGTTAAAACATTTGGCTTTCCTAATATTGTCATGGCCCTATCTTCTGAAGATATATCAATACCACTATTAAGATCACGATATGCAGTTTCTACACAACCACGGAACATACCTTGACCAAATCTGGGAATAGCATACTCGTTGGCCCAAAGAAAATCATTGTTTGAAAAATATATTGGAATTGAAGGCTGACGTAATTCTTGTGGAGTCTTCGGAAGCTGTCTGCGGGTGCCTAGCTGACCATTTTCACTGACCAAAAAGTCCAAGACTATTTGCAAATCACTTCCCATGTCGCGAGGATCGTTAAAAACCATAATAGCATCAATTGTATTATTTGATGCAGTAATAGGCTTGCTCCACTCGCGAAGCTGCTTTTCTGTATATTTATGGAATGGCCAGACTGAAGGTTCATGATTGACTATATCTATAGGTAAAACTACATTAGAAAAACCATACAGATATGCAACTTTACGGACTTTATCATCCGGACCACCAACTGCCAAAATACTTTTATATTTATTTGTCAAAGTCTTGAATGGAGTATGCGATTGTACGATTTGTATTTTATTGATTTTGAAATTAAGCAAGTCAGACAAAAATTCGGTTCTACTCGCTTCCGTAACTCCTCCACCATTAGTGAGAAGCATGAATGGAATTTTTAATTTTTGCAAAAGATCAAAGGTAGGCTTAGCTGCTGGTATAGGCTTGCCACCACGAATCAATACACCATCAATATCAAAAACAAAAGCTAGTTCGTCATTTCTAATAACTTGCTGGCTATATCTTGCAATAAAGGTTTTTCTTTGCGCAATATGCCTCGAGAAAATTCGGCTTCGAAATATAAAACTCATTTTTTAGACTTAAAACTAAATTGCCTTTATGAATTTCAGCTTGGAGTTAGTATTAGATACTAATAGTCTGAAAATCTAATAAAGCAGATGATTCGTTTAACTTCATGAGTCTCTTTTGCTGCGAATAAATTGCTCATTTGTTGAACCTTTTTATCTTTATTTCATTTTTTTTTGAGATTCTATGAGCGCATCATAATCGAGTTGCAAATAGAAATTCACGAACAGAATGCTAGCCAACATCTTACATTGGTGGATATCCAAATAAGGTAAAAAATTCAGATTACTCTAATCAGTTCTGAAATCAAAAATATATGTCTTATGGTGAAATAATTAGTTAATATAAAATTATTGATTATATATATGATAATTTATTTTTTTTATTATTAAAATCATTCGATGTAAATAAAATTTCTTGTCCTTTTCAAAGGAAAATAAAAATGCTACTTATCATGCCAAACCTTTAAAAATAAAGAAAACATTTAAAAAATTGAAAGTTATGATTATTATCCAAGAAACTACCGCTACAAAATTTAAAAGATAGCTGTTAGAAAAATCTTCATAATCTTTGTTATTCGAAAGCGAGTCAGATTGAGATATGGAATCATAAAGAACGTTGTTATTCTGTAAAGTATGAACCAGCACACTATTATTATTGCTGTTTGCATTTTTGGATACACGCATTACGCGTTTATTTGATGTGAAAAACAACAAAGGTGCTGAACAGATGGGCAAAACCAAAGATAAAAATACCTGACTACCGTTTAATATTGAGTTTATACCGTTTTCACCAAGGGCGATCGTGACGAAGAAACATGGAAGAATGGCAATAATACGGGTAAACAAACGGCGATAAGCAGGCAGCATTTTCCAGTGAATAAATCCTTCAGAAACTGTTTGACCTGCAACAGTTACGACAAGACCTGAAGCCTGGCCTGAAAAAAGTAATGAAAGAACAAAGATTATACCTGCTGTATGAGATACATAATCGGAAAGAAGAGTATAAATGGATATGAGATCTGCATCTTCAGCTTCTGGGGTTCCATATAGGGCAGCTCCTGCAACTATAAGAATAGCACTGTTCACAAAACTGGCGACAACAAGAAGTGAAACGATAAGTTCGAAATAAGAGTAAGAAAGAGAATATTTCAAGGAGGATAGCGATGGTTTATGCTTTTTGATGAGATCGGACTGAATATGCTTATTGAAAAGACCTGAGTCGAGAGCTTGAGCATTAGATGATTGATCCTCTTGCTGTTGATCGACGACATGTGATTCCTCGTCAAAGAAGTCAGTTAAGCCATTTTTCAAATCGAATTCTTTTAATCTTGGTTGAACTAGTGCAGAGCCTAAATATAACGAGTGGGGCATTACGGTCGCACCAACTATGGCACAGCCAAGATAAACGGCTTCATTATCCAGGAAAATTGTCTCAGAAGGAAGAAACCCCCTGAAGAGATTGAGCTTATCAGGAATAGAAACGGAACAAAGCACCAATATAAAGCAAACCATAGTGCTGGCTACTAAAATTGCTATAAATATTTCAAAATATCTGACCTGCGATACGTTTTTCTCTGGATTGTAAAACAATAGGATAATAATGACATCGACTACAGTGCAAAGGACGCCGTAAGGAAGGGGAATCTTGAAAAGTATCTTAATCGCGATAGCAGTGCCGACCACCCCCGCCAAATCGGTGGCTATGATGACCAATTCAGCAACTATGTAAAGAATAATATTGATATAGCGAGGAAAATGTTTTCTACAGTTCTGGGCAAGGTCCAAGCCGGTGACAGAACCCAACTTGACACAAAGACACTGCATGATGATGGCAAAAAAGTTTGACGCTAGAATGACAAAAAGAAGCTTGTACTTGAACATGGAACCCGCTTTAGTGTTGCTGACAAAGTTACCAGAGTCCATGAACGCGACAGTAACCATGATACTTTGGAGGAAAAACCCCATGAATTTTCGAAACCGCGGAGACGCGTGGGATCTGAGAAGCTCCATTATTGAATAACGAGATCAGCGGTAAATCTTGTGTGGCAACTATGACAGGGTTATCGCGTGAAAACCTGGCTTCTTGCTGATGTATAAGACAAAGGACAGCCGTAAATAAAAAGGATCCTGGGAAAATGCAGCAGCAGCTTTTCGTTTTGAAAAAAAGCTCAGAAATGCAGAGAGATGACAGGCTTTCGCTGCAGTAGTTCAAGGGTTTTTCAGGACAGAATTTGCAACGGATCAAGGGTTTTTCAGAACAGAAATTGCAATAGATCAAGGGGTTATGTGGGTGTTGAGCTGGTAGAAGGAAAAAGAAGTAGGCTTGAAGGATTACGTATATGGATCAAATATGGTCGTGAGATTCGATATTCAAATAGAATGGGCAGAGGAAAAAAATCAGTCACGTGATATTCACATGCTCATTTTATATTAAATCAAAAAACCATTGCATCTTTACATCATTGAAAAATAGGAGGTTTTTTTTTGCAAATCTGCCTCTATGACGCTATTGTGGGTTACTCATAGGGCCAACATCCAGATCACGCCGAAAGCATGTGACCTTTTAAAAGAGTGGTTTTGTTTTTATATTTTCGGTTCCAGTTATTCCGCGCTTTTGGCTCTGCAAAAAATTTTTTTTCTTTGCAGTGTCACTCCAGTCGAAATAGTTAAAAATAGAAGGCATAGCACTGGGCACATAATCACTATGAGGTACACTTCTGACGTATAACTGCTGTTGGCAATATTATCCATACAGCACTGATAGATAAGTAATATATGTGCGTTGTCCTGCCATGAATCTCTATAATATATCCAATGAAGAATAAATTCAAAGCATTAAAGAAGGGTTCTAATGGTACTGGAGCAATAAAGAGAAATAGCCCAATTAGAAAAGGGTGCAAAAAAACGTAGTACAAAATAGGCATACTGATAATATAAATAAACATCTGACAAATTATGTGATGACGAGTATGTTCGGTGTGAAATAGCCGTCCAAGATCAGACAACTGCCCGTACTATTGGCTACTCTCTTCGCTATATTTTCTTATTGGTTGCTCACCTGTTAGATAAAAAGAATCAGAAGCAAAGACTGAATCCCTCCGAGCAAAAAAACAAAAAAAAAAAAATATATGTATATGTATCTATACGCACCTTTAAGAAATTTGAGTCTTCGGTAATGGAAAATATTCAAATAAGCCAACATTTGACAATATTGCTTCAAACAGTGTGTAATAGGGGCTCGAAGAAGCACAAACGACAGATTCAAACAGTTCATCGAGGTTGGTTTACTATTTTTCTGACTTTTGTGTTAATACTGATTGATTATTGTGCAAAGGGACCGGTTTTTGTGCAAACAGACTGGTTTTTTGTGCAAAAAACATATATTTTTCTTATAAGAGCGTTGGTTTTCTGACAAGGCGACCAGACCAGATCCCACACACACAAGGCGATTGGGCTCCCTTTGACAAAGCGTTTAGTTAGACAGCAAGGCATTATATTTCGTCGCAAAGCGATTGACTAAACTAAAAAGAAAGCCCTGTGTTGTCTTGCAAAGAAAGTTTGCAGGAAACACAGCCCGAGAAAGTACCCCGTTTTCTGCTGAATTGAGATCCCCTGATCGCAAGATTTATCTCGCCAATGACAAAGTTTCACAACTTTTCCTGCATCAAGGCCTGCAATATTTCCCCCGTGCTGCCTGAGTATCGATTAAAGGTCATTCAGCAGCCCGAACAGGCAAGAGCAACAGGAAGAAGCAAGAAGTTTACAGGCAGACGAACAATAGACCCTCCTCCAGTAATACAGGTCTCGCTTCTTCACATTCCACCCAGCCCAAGTCCCGAACTTTTAGATGGCAATAATAGACAGGCTTCCCAGCAACCTATTTCCGAAATCGATAAGACAAGCTTCGAGAATATTGCCATATCCTCCTCAGCATCCACCGAATCTTCTTCTTCCTCTTTCAAACCTGCAAATATAATCAGGCACACTTTAAACCCTCTCATATTAGTCGCTACTTTGATTGACGAAAACGAGCCTCCATTATCTGCGAACAACATACAAAAGCTAGATTCAGAAACCCAGCCAGAGGTTCCCCATCAACATCCTCAGAAATTGAATATGGCAAGTACTATTTACAATGCAATAACGGGTAACGATAAGTATCACGATGACTCCAATAATTTGTCAAATATCATTACTAGTGGTAATAATACGCCTAATCAACACAATTCTGCGAGTGTGGTGTCTAATTCATTTACGCATAGTTCAAGTAGTAATACCAGTAATTTCTCAAACAAGAAGACCAATTTTGACAGCATCGATAGCTTCGATAATTTGGTTGGTACAACTTCTGTGGTGGCCAGTATGGTTTCTGATGACAAATTATCTTATGACGAGATGAAAGCAGTATTTATTTTTAGTAATCTAAGTGTCAAACAAGAGGGCGCCTACAAATTAAGATTCACTTTGTATGAATATACTTCATATAATACCCTTTATGATCACAACACTTTTGTGCCAAATGGCAATGTTTCATTGAACCCACCAAAAATAATTTATCGGGGTGGCATTGATTCAAACGTTTTCAAAGTCTACACCGCTAAAAAATTTCCTGGCTTGAACACGAGTTCGAAATTATCTTTTGATTTGAAAAGTTCGGGTACAAAGATCAAGGTTCGCCATTCAATAAGATCTGGAAATAAAAAGAATAATCAGCTGCCGCAGGAAGTCTCAATATCTTCTCAAAATTCTGTTCCTGGAACTATTCCTACTATTACTACCACAGATGCAAGCGGTGTCACAGATTCAAAATTATTACCTGTGCACGAGAACCCTACGGAAATGGATGATGAAAACATCACAATTGGAAGTGATAGCTTGACGATCAATAACAAGGATAATGAAGCAAATAATAAGAATTCGAATAATCAGAATGCCAGCAGTAACAATGGAAGTTCTACATATTACACTTTCCTCAAAAATAGACAGCCATTGATGGGTAGAACTTACATTTTCGGAAAACGTAAAAATAACAATAATACAACTAATAACGATAATGATATTGATGTCAGTAAGAATCTTCCGAAATCCGAATCTTCTTTGACAGATACTTCTTTAAGAAAACAAAATGATCAAAATATATCTCAAAGTCATGAAAATAATGATGATATCGAAATGTCTAATAATGGCCATCTTTCACCTGCACAGCCTTCCGAAGCAAAAAGAAGTTTTGACAGTATTTACAGCAGCAGCAATAATGCTGAGAGTCTTTACAATCCCAATAATAATATTTATTACTCCAATCAGTCAATCCATTCGCGTCAACTGTCTTCTAATTCTAATAATATGTATTACAACAATAGCAATCATTATTATCATTCTGGTGGTGATATCCATTATCACCATAATAACAATAATAACAACAGCAACAACAACAATAATAATACTATATTTGGAATGCCACCCTTAAGACCAACAATTTCCAATTCATCGACAACCTCGTCGTTGCAAAGCGGTATTTCTTCAATTGCAAGCAATAATAATAATAGTAATACAACTAATACACCAGCAAGTACTACTAGACATACTATAGGCTCGTTTTTTGCTTCTTTTCATCGCTCATCAAATAATAAGGATGTTTTAAAAGCGAATGAAAATAAATCACCAACTTTATCTGTTTCTCCGTTGAGAATTCTCTCAGACGTATCTCTGAAGCAATTACCTATTTCTGCTGGTAGCACTGGAAGGCCATCGCCTCCTGTGAGCCCCCAATATTTTACCAATCATAATAATAACAATAATAGCAGCATGATGTACTTTTTACAAAACCATGCTGGTTCGTCAAACACAGTGAGCTCTCATGGTAGTAGTGTTCCATATCAATCATTTATTCCAAACTCATCAGCACCAACCACACAGAAGATACGTTCAAGAAATAATACAGTGGTGAGTACAAGCTCTTCACAAAATTTCAATTTCTCCTCCTCACAAAATAATAATAACTATCACCAAGAAGACTCTTATTCTAATAGAAACTCATTGGGTAGTAATTCGAACAATCCTTATGTAGGTAATGCGAATGGCGATTATACAAAAAGAAGCAGCTTTTCAAGTCTACATAACCGATCTTCATCATTTGTTAATAACTCCTCTACAACCAATAATAATGGTGGTACAACCCCCATTCCATTACCGAATAATAGTGGAGCGATGACGCCAACCCATAATACTTTTAATTCTAACAATTTGTTACTGGTAAGTGGAGGCGCAAACACTGTTAATGGAAGTGCGACCACTAGTAGAAGACCTTCTGAATCTGCTCTTTTCTCCCAGACGACACCTATATATTTTCAATCCCAAAGTATCAATAGCTTTGCAAGTAGTTTGAATCTGAATGGCATTAATAATGGAAATGGTGACATCGGATTAGCAGGCGACTATTCTAGAAATGATAATATACAAAAAACAGATTTGAAATTCTTTAATAAGGAATCGAATGCGTTGTATAATGGCAATGGCAGCCAAGGATCAGATGAATACGACCACGAAAATGATACAAACATGGAAGATGTTGAATTACCAACACCAAAAAAGACTAAAACTGATCCAAGGTATAAAACTGCTATTATGAAAATTTCAAACATTATCAATTGAATAGTAAATTACATAGTGAAATCTACGTGTTTTACTGAATCAATAAATGAATTCTATATATTGTTTTTTCACCTTTTGTGATAATACAATTATGCAAAATTTATGAATTATGTTGTTTCTCGCAATAAGTTATCAATCGTTTAATACATGTAATCCACTTTCTTGTGACTTCATCGAGCATAACGTTAGCCATACTGGCTGTACCCGTAATTTTTGATTGCGCGGAACGAGCATGAATACCCACACCTATAACACCGATCGGCCATGCTACATTCCCTATACTAAGACTTGCGTAAGCTTCATTTGCTTTCAAAAAATTATGAACTTGTAAATAATGAATTACAGTAGAAAGTGCTGGAAACATATTGGTTTTTTCAAGAAATTCTTTGTTTTGTTTTTTCAAAAGCACAAGTAGCGGAATTAAACTTTTTTTGGTATCTATTAATAACTCTTTCTCTTCTTCAAGAGTGTGATCCTTTTTATAGTCCTTATGGTCCTTTTTTAATTCTCTTTTACTTAAAACATTTGTCCACTCAGAAAGAATATTTTTGATGTATTGACGAATTTGAAGAGCCACCTTTTGAGGATTGGTAGCTATCTCAGTGTTTTGAATTTCTAAGTCCATATTAGAGACATTGATTTCATCAAATTCATTCTTTTCAGCTTCTCTTGAAACCTTCTGTTTTTTTACGCAACCATTATCATCACCGTCTTTTGCTTCCTCTGCATCATTGCCTCTCTCATGTTGTATTCGTTTATTATTGCTAGCATTAGTTTCAATCTGCTTCTGTATCGGCAGAGCTTCTATAGTATTATTTGTTTCATCTATACTGCTCTTTTCTAATTCATCTTCTGTTACACCTTGCTGAACTTTCGGGACCACCATAGTATTATCGTTTTGGTTTTTTTGAGTATCTTCATTGGTCTCTGATGTTTCAAATTGATGTAATTCTTCTTCACTTTCGTCATCCAGCCATTCCGGTAGTGATTTATCTTTATTTTCAAATTTCTTCTTAGATTCACTAACACTCGATTTCATAAAAGATTCGAAATCCATTATCAACTGAATATACTTTTTAATCCTTCTATTGCAATTTTAAGATCAAATGATAAACTACTTTTTACTTTAAGATAATTTTGAAATTTGCATTTTTCATATTTTATTTTCTTGGTTGTCCATGAAAATCAAAAATATTTAAATTCTTCAAAGCAGCCATTATTCAAGGAAAAACATGTATGTATGACACACCAAACTTAAATAAGCAAAAGAGATTTCTCTCAAGTATTAGTTCTAAAATTGGACGATGACATGTATTTTGTAGTTTAAAACTTGAAGGGATTTTAAATAAATGACGAAGAAGATAATGCCTTAATTTCTCTAAATACTGATAAACATATTTGGATCATTTTCTTTAGAGAAAAAAAAAAGACCAATACGACAAAATGGTAAGCGTATAGTTTAGTTCAATGAAAAATCCCAGATATGAATACACAGATAGATTTAATAAAATATTTTTTATCATTACTATTTACTAGTAAAAAACTATATACATATATATAAATGAAGAAACAAATAAAGAACAAAATAATCAAATATTAAAAGTTTTACTTACTTATTTACCTTTTCTGGCATAGTACATATATGCTCTTTCATGGACGTCTTCGTTGAATGGGGAGATGACTTCTGATTGACCAGGTCTTGCTACTGGATCTCTCAAGTAAACAGCATGACAAGTCAGGAAAGAAACTTCTATATGGTGAGGTAAGATGGCAAAAGGAGCCAAGAATTGACGAGGTTCCCAAGGTGTGAAGTAGTTCTTATCAGGATCATTACGACCATAAAGATGCCCTTGGAATGGAAGATGTACCTTTACATCAGATTCTTTAAACTCCTCTTCACCACTTTCGGCTAACTGCTTGATCGATGGTGTGAGAGATTCATGTCTTTTCTTCGACAACTTGCTCAAAATATCTTGTTTTATTGATTCAGGAATAACGGAGTTCTTAGAATTAATAGATTCATGGGATGACAATTTCTGGTCATTCAACTCACGGTGGATTTCGGTAGCCAAAGATTTGATTTTCTTCATGGATTGATTGTTATTGAATTTGGCAGAGAGAATTTCGTCAAAGAACTTTTTGGTGGACTCCACGTTTTTTTCTTTCAAGGATTTTAAAGTTTCAGGAGACAATAATTTGCCGGTAACAGCAATCTTGAAAATTTCCAAAAGTTTGCCATTAATAGAATCAAAAGAGCCATATTTGAATGAAAAAATATCTGGCTTGAAGCTGTTAAGCAATTCTTCATTACTTAAAATACTATCCATAGCTTCAGCATTTCTCTCAAATGGAATTTGCAAAGCATCCATTATAATTCTTTCCTTACTTTCTCTTTTCTTTAACACCAATTTTTCATCTTTGTTGCTTAATTTCTTAGTTAATTCTGCTCTTTTGCCCTCAGACATTTTATTCAAATATTTTTCAACATAAGCATCACCCTTTTTGTCATCATTTAATGCATTTTTTATGTAGGTATTCCATCTAACAACCTGGCCTTCAGTAATCTTCAAAGAATCAGTCAAACCAGGCTTCAACTTACCTAAAGCCAAAAGAACCTTTTCTGGATCACAGCTAAAGATATCACCGGGTTTTAGCTCGTAGCCTGGAGACTTGATTGTGATATCATTAACTTTCACATTACCATGTAAAATGAATTGTCTAGATTGCCTAATAGAAGAAGCAAACATAGATCTAAAAATAGCAAAATCAAGTCTTTTTTCCAAAACTGCATAAGTCTGTAATTCCACTGGAGTGTCTGGGATGACTTCACCACGTTCTAATTTCTCAATGGAATCCAACTGGGCAACCGATGCAAGATTGTTTGGATCGAAAGTTGCTTGCCATCTCAGCTCTGTGAGATGCTCACCGTGATATGCACGAGTTTCCTGTTTACCCAACCATTTTTGGCCATACAAATTCTTGCTGGTAAATTGTGGTTGTGGCTTTTTATAGAGATTGAATAAATTATATTTGTTCATGGAGGCACGTACTCTACCCTTAACAAGGGACTTTAAAAGGACTGCTTTTCTCGGCATTTTTAATTACTGTTTCTGGGTAGTCCGATAGCACGTCAAATCAAAAAGGAATTTTTGAAGAAAATCCTCTGTTGCAATAACTAAAATCTTGCAGTTTTGCTTCCAGTATTAATAATGTCAGATTTCCCAACCTTTTTTATTGTTTGATTAATTAAATTTATTAAATAGATTATATATTTATGAATATATAGTATTCAAATACAGCTAAAAACCAAAAAAATTATAAAAATTTTCTTCGAGAAAAAAAATCGTGAAAAATTTCATCTGCGTTTAACTATGTATGCTTTATGAAAATAGTTATGAGCACCGAGGCAATATATACTATTGAATCTCATTTTATATGACCAATGAGATCAACAATAGCATTTGGGATAACATTTGGCCTAGCAATTGGCAAAGCATCTAGCGAGTATTTCTTGATTTTTAAAAATGTTATTGAAGAATTCTCAGCAATAACATCGAAAAGCTAGGGGGTATCTAGAAAATTAGAGATCTGCATTTTCTCGGGCAGTTACAATCAATGAGGTATCTGGAGTCCGTTTGCTTGCTTGCTTCTCTTTAAACAGTATTTTTCAGCTATGAAGCTGTTATTCCTAATTTACTTATCATATGACAGGTAATAGAGGACATTAAGGGCGAGAGATGGAGTAAAAATAAAAAAAATTAAATGTTGGCTATTTATGGTTCTTTTAGCCACATCTGTGTAAAATCAATTTTTTTTAGGCTTAACTAAGCCATCATGAACAAAATAATACACAATTGTACCGTCATCACTGACTATAGCTAAAATTAATCTCGCTGGTCTTCCAAAAACCAGCAGAAGCGATTCAGTAGCTTTGATGCTTTCATGGCTTTCTTCTAAAGAACTCTGTACCATCTGATCGTTAGTTTTGACTTTTGTATTACTAATACTTGAAAAAATAGAGTCTAGTTGATGCATTGTAAGTTTTTGTGAGTCTATATACACAGGAAATACAAACTCCAAAGTGGTGGGCTTTTCATTGTTGCTGCTCTTGCTGGTATCAATGTCCAGGCGCATAGCTTGCTGTGGATGAAGCGAATGTGGCGGAAATCCTGTTAAAAACGGCACTGAATCACTGTCGCTATTGTAACTTGTGCTTGTTTGGTCTAATGACTTGTTGTATATTTGAACATCTGTCCATGAATTCATGTAAAGTAGGTTGGTACGCACCCGCTGGAGTAGCTGCAAAGAAACATTTATATTACTCATTTCTTTTGTATTTCCAAGTTATCAAGATATGAGGCGTATTTTTTTTTTGTTGTTGTTATAGTTTCATAAGATCTTGTGATATGCAAACAGTTATTCACGATGACTTCTGTTCAATATTCTTTGTGATTGCTTGTATTGTTTGATGAAAAATTGATTCTGTCAAAGACGATGCACCCTCAGTGTAGATGATTCTTGAGAAAACATATTTTTATCACATGATAAGCACGTGACATATATTTATATTGTTTTATTGAATGTATCGATTTACGACAGAGAATAGATAAATTAGCAGAATGAATTAGAATTTATATTAGCATTCAGTTAAGGTTGTTTTTGAAGTTCGTCTTTACATTTTGTTGGATTCTAGGTTTGTTAAATTTTACTAAATTTGTATGTGCCTTCTAGTGAAGGTTTAAGCTATATAGATTTTTCGAAAACAAAGGCTAAAAAAAATGAAGATGTCTCAAAAAACTTAAAATAAGTTGTCAAGGAACCCTAGTTGTAGGTAAAGTGTTTAAAAACATATCAGATTACATATTCAATTATTTGGCCAGTTTTCATGTTTGGCGGTTTGTTTATTTGCAATGTTCTTACCTTCTTTGTTTTGATTTCTCCGTATTCAGTGTTTTGATTTTACCCGATTAGTCCATTTATACTGTTAAAAAATCAAAATCAAAATTAAAAAAAAAAAAAAAAAATCAAGAGCAATGAATACGTTTTAAAAATATAAATAAATAGAATACAAGAAGATATTGTTCTTATTTAATTTTCTTTACTTAACACTTTTTTGCGAATAAATTTTTAGTTCAGAAACAGATTTATTTAGGACTTTTACCGTTTTGAGCGTTCGTTGACCAGCTTTTCACTAGTCTCCTTCCAAATTTGTAGTACAAAATGAATTTTTTCAATAACAGATCAAGCAAGGCCTCTACTGTTGATGATGTTACAGATGGTCTACAAGCTATCATGGTCAACAACAACAATAGCAACAGCAACAATATTAACGCCTTTATTCCAAATTTGAATAATACCAACGCTAACGGCAATATCCTTGCTGCCTCTTCAAGATTAAACTATCCTCAAGAACTTGCGAATTCCACAAACAAAGAAAACACCAACATTCTCCCTCCTCCATCCCCTACAAAGTCTATTCAATACACTACAACTGAAGAGCATTATGATTATCACAACATTAGATCCAACGGTGTTCCAGTTACAACTTCAACCAAAAATCAACCTGCAAATAGTAACATGGGATCATCGCTCAGATTCAACAAGGATTTTATTGAAAAAGCTGATTCCCAAAAAACCAAAAGATTAATCAATGTGTGTCAGATGTATTTCTTGGATTATTATTGTGATATGTTCGACTACGTTGTCAATAGAAGACAAAGACTTAACCAGGCGAAACACGAGATTAACGAAATTGCAGGTGGTGATCAGCAAGAGCAGCAAAGACTCTATAAAAAATACCTCGAACAAGAAACAACCATTCTTAGACAACGTAGATTGAAGCCTAAACACAAAGACTTTCAAATGATTACACAAGTCGGTCAGGGTGGCTATGGTCAAGTTTATCTAGCTAGAAAGAAAGATACAAGAGAAGTCGTTGCATTGAAAATTCTATCAAAAAGACTTCTCATGAAGTTGGATGAAACTAGACATGTTCTTACTGAACGTGACATTTTAACGAATACAAGATCTGACTGGTTAGTTAAACTTTATTACGCTTTTCAAGATCAAGAAAGCGTTTTTCTTGCCATGGAGTTTGTTCCAGGAGGAGATTACAGAACGTTGTTGAATAACACCGGTGTTTTGATTCCACCTCATGCAAGATTCTATATGTCAGAAATGTTTATGGCTGTTAATGCATTACATGAGCTTGGTTATACACACAGAGATTTAAAGCCAGAAAATTTCCTTATTGATTCCACCGGACATATCAAGCTTACAGATTTTGGTTTGGCAGCAGGTTCGATATCCAACGATAGAATTGAGTTAATGAGAAATAGATTAAAGGCATTGACTGATCTTCAGAGTAAATCAGATGAAAACTCATCAGGTTCAAATACTTTGACTACAGGATCTGTTAAAGAAAGACAACAAATGTATCGTTCCTTGAGACAAACTAAACAGCAGGAGGTACAACTTGCAAATTCCATTGTAGGCTCACCTGATTATATGGCTCTTGAAGTTTTACAAGGAAGACCATATGACTATACAATTGACTACTGGTCCTTAGGATGTATGCTTTTTGAAACTTTGGTGGGTTATCCGCCATTTGCTGGTTCCCATCCAGAAGATACCTACAACAATTTACGTCGTTGGAAGGAGGCATTGAGACGTCCGAAATATGATGATGGAAGATACGTGTTTTCTGATAGAACATGGCAACTAATTCTGAGATTAATTGCATCTCCTCAGGAAAGACTCAAATCATTCCAGGAAATTTGTAATATGAAATATTTTCAGGATGTTGATTGGAAAAATCTACGAAACCGTGTTCCTCCATTCACTCCGCAATTAGATGATGAAGAAGACGCAGGATACTTTGATGATTTTAATAATGACGAGGATATGGCTAAGTACAAAGAAGTCATGGCCAAGAGAGAAGCTATTGAGAAGATGGACAATAAGGGCATCGACAACAGATATTTTATTGGGTTCACATTTAAGCACTCAGGTTCAAAATTTGTTGCGGAATCTAAATCTTCTTCTACACTTGCTAGTGGCGGTGATCATATCGATGGTGATCCATTCACTACCTGGTATTAAATGGGCATTTTTTTTTATTTCTAACTTTTATGGTTAGTTATCTGTGGCGTTATTTTCATTTTTTAATGTTTTATCTACTTAATCTTTAATATATTATCTATATATAAAACTCTTGTAAATTATGTTGATGAAAATAAATTAGGACTTCTCCATGACTCCAAATTTGGTGATATGTTTGGAAGCGAAAAAGCTACAGAGTAGTACTGATGAAAATATTTTTCGTTTGAATGATTCGTTTTTTCACCTGATATTTTATCAGTATTTCAAAATTACAACTTTCTAGAGTATTAACTGCCAAAAATTTTTAATAGTTCAAGTTTTAGATTGATAACTAATAATGCATTCTTTATATAGAGGAGTACGCGTAGCGCACATTTTGGCAAATTACCTTTTTTGGTATTGATATATGCGCGACGCGTCAAATTTCAAGAAACTTTTTTTTCGTTAAGGGAACAAAAAACACATAATATTGAATAAAATAAAAATCTAGAAGAGGTAAACAACAAGATTTGATTCCATTTGTTCTATCAATTCTACAAAGCAAACAATCATTTTAATTTTTCTCTTTACTTTAAATTTTTCATATATTATATCGAAAAACCAAAGCATATTTTCAGCAAGTTAAAATGCATATCAAGAGAATTACGATTCAGGGGTTCAAAACATACAAAGAAGCCACAGTAATAGACTTTTTATCTCCAAAAACTAATGTAGTGGTAGGAAGAAATGGTTCGGGAAAGTCTAATTTTTTTGCAGCAATCAGATTTGTATTGTCAGATGCTTATACACAAATGTCCAGAGAGGAACGACAAGGATTAATTCATGAAGGGTCAGGAACGGTGATGTCAGCATATGTTGAAATCGTCTTTGATAACAATGATGGCAGATTTCCGGTTGATAAAGAAGAAATCATCATTAGAAGAACAATCGGTTTGCAAAAAGATGATTATTCTATCAATCATAAATCCGCGCAAAGATCTGATATTATGAATTTATTGGAAAGTGCCGGTTTTTCAAGAACCAACCCTTACTATATTGTCCCACAAGGTAGAATAACAGCTTTGACTAATGCAAAAGATTCAGAGAGATTACAGTTACTAAAAGATGTTGCAGGTGCTCAAGTTTTTGAACAGAAATTGAAGCAATCATTGAAAGAAATGAATGCATCCCAACAACAGAGAGAAAAGATCGATGAAATGTTGAGTTTTATTCAAGAAAGATTAGATGACTTGAGTAGTGAAAAAGATGAATTAAAAGAATTCAAAGATCTAGAGCAGAATAAAAAATTCATTGAATATACGCTATACGATAGAGAAATTGCCGATTTAGATGAACAGATAGAAAGTATAGATGTTCAACATACAGAAGAATTGGATAACAGCAATTCTTATGTTCATGAATTACAAAAAAGAGATGATGCTATCTCAAATATGCAAGAAGCGTTGGTCGAATTAAAAACAAATTTGAGCGTTTTAATGCTGGATGAAAAACAAGTAGATATTGATCTCACTACGAATCAGGGTGAACTAGCTAAAGAGACAGCAATTCGGAATGCAATTGAGTCTGATTTTGAAAACGTTAAACAGCAGTTGGATTTAGAATTATCCAATTTGGAATTATTAGAAGATTCAATTACTACCAACAAAAACGCTGTTGAGTTAGAAAAACCAAAGTTGGAGTCAATTAAATCCAAAGAACTGGTCTTGAAGAGAAAGCTCAACGAATCCATCAATAATCAGAGATTTTTATTAGACAAGCAAAACAGAAAATCTCAATTTGATTCTAAATCAGCAAGAGATATTTGGTTAAAAGAAAATATCGAGCAAATAACGCAAAAACTTAAAACCTCCGAAATAGAAAACTATGAACAACTTGGAAATTTTTCAACTACTAATGAAAGTTTAATAAGTATTGAAAATGAAATTATGGAAATACAAACAATACTTAATGGGGAGCATTCAAGAGAAGAGTCAAAAAAATTGTATAATAAATTATCAAATGCGAAATTGAAATATTCGGAACTCATCGACGAAAGAAAACAATTATGGAGATTAGAAGCTAGACAAAAAAATCTTGTTGAGTCCGCTTTACAAGAGTTAGAAAATGCAAACCGATTAGTTGCAGAAACTATGGATAGATCTCAAAACTCTGGTTTGTATGCTGTTAAGCAAATTACTGAAAAATTAGGATTATCGGGCGTTTATGGACCTTTAGGTGAATTGATTGAAGTAAATCCGAAGTATAAGACTGCTGCAGAGGTAATAGCAGGAAATTCTTTGTTTCACGTTGTTGTTGATAACGATAATACAGCATCCGTTGTTATGGAAGAATTGATCCGAGAGAAGTCAGGTAGAGTAACATTTATCCCATTGAATAGGTTGGATGCAAAAGAACAAAAATATCCAGTCAGAAATGATTGTATTCCATTAATTAAAAAAATAGCCTATGATGAAAAATTTGAAAAAGCCGTTAAGCAAGTTTATGCTAAAGCAATTGTTACAATATCTTTAGATGTTGGTGCAACCATTGCTAAAGAATTTCAATTATCGGCCATCACTTTAGACGGCGATCGAGTAGATAAAAAAGGTGTTTTAAGCGGTGGTTATAGGGATCATAAAAGATCAAGAATTGATTCATTAGCTATTCAACGAAGAAGAAAGATTGAATGGGAGGATGCTGAAAGAGAATTACATGAGATTAAAAGAAAAATTGAATTTATTGATAAAAGAATCACTGAAGCTAACAACACTGTTACTGATACTAGCAAGAATTATGAGACTTTATGCAATTCCAAAGAACCTTTAAGAAATAAATTGCACAAATTACAAAATGAAAAGCTAAATTTACAAAGTGAGTCCAAGTCAATAAACCTAGTTATGGAAGCAAACCAAAGATTAATTGACCAATATAAGCAACAATTAGCAAGCTATGAAGAAGAAGTTTCGACATCATTCGATAAAAATCAAGAATTAACACAAGCAGAGGTTGAAAAATTAGAGATTCTCGATTCGAAAATTACCGGGTATCAAAGAGATCTAAATGAAGTAACCAGTTTATACACTGCCTTAGAATTGGAAATTTCCAATAAGGAAACAGAGTTAAACTCACATTTATACCCAAGACATTCCCAATTGATATTAAATGTTGACAACCTCAAAACTGAGCTTTCTAAACAAAACTTAAGCGAGCGTGAAAATAACTTAAAGAATATTGAAATTGAGATTGAAAAATTGACTGAAAAGAAACAAAAAATAGTTGAGGGAATTAAGGAAATTTCTAATGAAATTGAAAACAAAGAAATTGTTTTGACTAAAATTGGTGATGTCAAAAAAACTTTATCCAAAAGAATTAATAATTTTCAAAAGATTAGCGAAAAAAATTTATCTAAGAAACTACTTTTCGTTAACCGTCGTGATGATATCCAGCAGAAGATCAGAGAACTAGGTGTTTTACCCGAAGAAGCTTTTACTAAATACGTTAATGATGATTATGATTCTCTTTTGGCTTCTTTGAATAAAATAAACAAGAAGTTGACAAAATATTCGCATATTAATAGGAAGGCTTTAGAGCAGTATCTAAATTTTTCTAAACAAAGAGATGAGTTAATCCACAGAAGAAATGAATCTGACAAATCGAAAGACTCCATTGAAAATTTAATAAGAGTGCTAGAGGAAAGAAAAAGTAATGCAATAAATAGAACATTTTACAAGCTTTCAGAAAGTTTTGCTGAAATCTTTGAGCAACTAGTACCAGCTGGTATTGGAAGATTAATAATTCAAAAAGAGAAAAAGTGCAGTTCTTCACAAGTTGATGGAGCATCTGTTATTACTGAAGATACCAGAAACTCATCTGAGACTCAGGTAGAAGATGTCAATATGGCTACTGATGATTTGGATAATGAAGACATGGATGTAAAAAATTATACTGGTATTTCTATGTCTGTTTCTTTCAACTCAAAGTCTGATGAACAGCAAAGAATAGAACAGTTATCTGGAGGTCAAAAATCGTTATGTGCTATTGCTTTGATTCTTGCTGTTCAAAAGTGCGACCCTGCCCCATTTTATCTATTTGATGAAATTGATGCTAACTTAGATACACAATACCGTACTGCGGTAGCTTCTTTGATTCATGAATTATCTGCTAATGCACAATTCATTTGCACTACTTTTAGACCCGAAATTTTACAAATTGCTGATAAATTCTATGGTATTATGTATAACAACAAAATTTCTAAAGTTAGTGAAATTTCCCAAGAGGAGGCAATGACATTTATTGAAGGAGAAAAGAAAACATAAGCATTGCTATTATAATTTGGGTATTATATATATATATATATATATTAAATAGTTACTGCTACAATGAATCAATGATGATGATCAATTCTAAAATAGTAAAATACATTTGTAGGAAAAATAATAATGAAAATAATGTAATTATCAAAATTACAACGAGCCCCATCCTTTTAATTTTATATAACATGAACAATACCGATGAGTATGAAGAGAGCTGTAACTTAATGGGTAAAAACCCCAAATTTTTCTATAATGATAGTAACATTGGAAATGATGAAATACGCTGATCTATTCAGGATCTTAAATACTTGGTTTCTCGAAAAACCCAAGAGATTCTGCTCAAAAAAATAACGTTGGCCTTGTATTCTAAATATTTTGCCATGGATTTGGTAATACACCATTCAAAATCCTCTGTTATTTCTTCTACCACCTCTTGGAGCATTTCCGCCACGTCTAGGCTTGCTTATGCCCTTTGGTTCGGGCTTTTTGTTTTTTAACTTCTGGGTATCATCAACCAACAACGTATCTAAATTCAAAGAGTCAGGCAATATTACAAGCCTCACATTGCTGCCTCTAATATTTATAAAATCCAAATCCTGTGGATCTCTGTCCTTCACTGTCATCTTAACATTCTTCAAGGATATATTCATAGAAGGCGACACATTCAATATTGTGCCGCTAACAATTGTACCATTTTTCAATTCTACTTGCACAGACTCAAGATTGAGTTTCATCAAAAATCTAGTCAACTTCATATTTCGTTTTTATTTTTCCTCTGATAATTTGATAATTCTAGGTGCTGCAGTGTTAAACCATAAATTACTCTTCTAAAGCTCTTTGAGTTTTCAATTGCAACTCAATAGTGATATTCACCTTTGTTTATTATTATTATACCTTATATTATGCTTTATGTGAAATGCTAGAAAATTTTTTTTTATACATACATACTATAAGCTATTAAACCCATACAACTTGACATTGAAACATCAAGTTAAGAACTTAGGAATTGTAAACGTGAATAAGTTCTTTCAATTAATTATATTGAAATAGTTAAATAATCAATGTGTAATTGAAATTAAGAAAAGGATTGTATTAGCGAAAATAGCCCTTAATTTTGCAAACTAGTTCTGATTACTAAAGATAGTGGGAAATGTCAGGCTGGAACAATTCAGAATATAACACTTCCTTTTCTTCTGATATAAGCATAATAACTAACGATGTATGTAAACTGAATTGTTCTACATTTTGAGGTAGCTTCCTAATAAGCCTTAATTTTAGAAAATTTGAGTGGAAACAATTTGTGTTATTTGAATCAATTTTTTTGACGATTTATTGTATATTTGGATTACTAACTGAAATTTTTGGCTTATTTAATTTATTGTTATAGTCCTATTATGATTACTTATCCAAAATTATTATAGTAGGATCTTCTGGGGTTGGAAAATCTTGCATTTTGAGGCGATTTGTTAAAGGTGATTGGAATGTTTTGACTTCGCAAACTATTGGCGTTGAATTTAGTTCGAGAACAATAACTGTGGGAACTACAGACAATAACACTGTGAAAATGAAGCTACAGTTATGGGATACTGCTGGCCAAGAAAGATTCAGAAGTTTGACAAGAAGTTACTATAGGGGATCAGCTGGAGCCATACTAGTTTATGATATATGTGATCACAAATCTTTTGAAAGTTTACATGAGTACATGACAGATCTACGGAGTTTGACGGTTGACAGCATTTCTTTGGTAGTAGTAGGAAATAAGTCAGATTTAGTTAACGATATGAAAAGTAGGTCTAACATAGACCCTACATCTATTGTCACGGATCAGGAAGCACTAGATTTTTGCTCCTATTATTCTGAGACTTTTGGAGTTGAGATACCGTTTATCAAAGCCAGCGCTTTGCTTTACGATAATGTGGATTATATATTCGATAGAATCTCTAGTTTGATAATATCGAAGGTTGAAATGGGGCTTGTTGATCCGGAAGATCCCGTTTGTGGTATCCAATATGGTAATATTTCCAGGTTGGACACCAGAAGCGAAGATAACCTTCTAGAAACTATCCATAATTCTAGAGGGGTTGACGAAAGCACTGCAGGCAGCAATTCCGGAAATAATCGAAATAATAATGGAAGATTAAACCGCAGAAATCAAACGCCGACAACAATCAGTTTAATTAGCCGAGGGGTTGGTGCTGACCGAGCAGGCAGTATGTGGCGATGTTGTTGATGTGTAAATTTTTTTTTTCGTCATTATAAAGTTTAATGACTATATACATCAGTATTAATATACATGTTCTAAACGAGTAAAAGAGTTTGATTGCTTCGCAAGTTGAATTAATCATCTTGTTTTCTACAAACAAATAAAAGGTTTCATCGCATTTAGTCTAGTTTGGTGCGTTTATTGTGAAGCGTAAAATGTTGCATAACAAATCATTGAAATAGTAAAAATTTCTACTCAAGAAGTCAACAACATGTTAACATAAATAACTACATAATTGCATTCAACTTTCGTTTTTATTTACTGTTCAACTTGTAAAATTAATAACTAAGAATAGATTAGCATTAGATTTGTTATTCAATGCATCCTCTATTGAAAAGCTTTCTCTGTCATAAATTTCAACTTGTGCGTATATCATTTTTTATCTGGACTTTTTTTTTTTTTTTGAGATGATTGCAGATACATATAGAAACAGGGCATCTCTTAAAATTTGAAAAAAAAAAAAGTAAAATATTAATAGTAATATATATATGAATATTGCAGACATTATATGTTTTATAGTTACCAACAAAGAATAAATTATCGTTTTGTGATTACTGCAAAAGAGAGAGAAATTGATATTGAATAAAATGTCTAAAAAATATGATGTTGATTTGAATACATTGGAAGTCCCCGACTTTGATTCTGATGATGAAGTCATAACACCAGAACAACCAAAGAAAACGAAGAAAAAATCTGTAGCAAAAAAAAAGGAGGAAGATAATGATGATGAAGGGATCACGCTAAACAAAGGATTTAAATTTGACATGGATGGTGAAACTGAAACAATGGGAGGCAGTGACTGGAATTTCTTGGTAGATGAAGAGAGTAAAAACAAGGTCAATAAACCGTCTGCTCAAGTGGATAGCGAGGAGAGCGATGATGATGGAGATGAAGATGATGAGGATGAGGATGAGGATGAAGATGAAGAAGATGAGGAAGATGAGGAAGATGATGATGGAGATGAACAACAAGAGAGAGATGCTGATCAAGATAGAGATTTGAAGAGTATGGCAAAAGGAAAAAATAAAAATGCTGATGAATCAGATGATGATTCTGAAGAAGCAATTGCAAATTTTTTCGAGGCATCTAAAGTGTCCGATGCAAACACTAAAGATAAGGTTTCTTTCACATCTTTGCAATTATCCAGACCAATTTTGAAAAGTTTGGCCGAATTGAATTATTTGAATCCTACGCCAATTCAAAAAGAATCCATACCTATTGCTTTGCTTGGTAAGGACATAGTTGCTGGTGCAGAGACGGGTTCTGGTAAGACAGCAGCATATATGATCCCAATTATTGAAAGATTGTTATTCAAGCCAAGCAAAGTCAACATGACAAGAGTACTTGTTTTGACACCAACTCGTGAGTTGTCCATTCAAGTTTCAGATGTCACAAAGAAATTGTCTAAATATTGTAATAATATTACTATGGGTTTGGCTGTAGGTGGTTTAAATTTAAGAAAACAAGAACAGGAATTAAAAAATAAGCCAGATATTGTTATTGCAACGCCTGGTAGAATTATTGATCATATAAGAAACTCGCCAAGTTTTAATGTTGAAAATGTTGAAGTTTTAGTCATTGATGAAGCTGATAGAATGTTGGAAGAAGGTTTCCAAAAAGAGTTGACTGAAATTCTATCTTTGTTGCCAAAAAATAAGAGACAAACTTTATTGTTCTCTGCTACTATGAACTCAAAGATCAAGGATTTGATTCAGTTGTCTCTTGATAAGCCAGTTAGAATCATGATTAATCCACCAAATAAAGCGGCAAGTAAATTAACACAGGAATTTGTCAGAATCAGAAAAAGAGAGGAATCTAAGGCAGCATTGTTATTTAGTATTTTGAAGAGTATAGATCCAAAACAGCAACACAGAATAGTAGTATTTGTGGCTAGAAAAGAAATGGCTCACAAATTGAAAGTAATATTGCATGTTCTAGGAATAAAAGCGGGTGAATTGCATGGTTCTTTATCGCAAGAGCAAAGATTGATAAGCGTAACTAATTTCAAAAATTTGAGTGTTCCTGTTTTAATCTGTACAGATTTAGCCGCTAGAGGTTTGGATATTCCAAAAATTGAAGTTGTAGTTAATTTCGACATGCCTAAGTCTTACGAAATTTATTTACATAGAGTTGGTAGAACTGCCAGAGCTAATAGAGAAGGTAGATCTATTTCATTCGTTGGAGAAAGTTCTATTGATAGAAGTATTGTTAAAGATGCATTAAAATCGTTGAGTGAAAAATCAGAAATTGCAAATAAGACTGCACCAACTAAGAAAGCTATAAGCAGAAATGTAAACTGGAATGAGGTTGAAGAAATTAACAAGCAAATCAAGGACAAGCAACCTGAAATTGAAGAAGTTTTAGAATTCGAACAACAACAAAAAGAAATCGAAATAGCTGAAAGAGATATAAAGAAGGGTGAAAATTTGCTCAAGTATGATGAAGAAATTAAATCAAGACCAAGAAGAACATGGTTTACATCCTCTAAAGATGAGGAAAAAAGAGTAAGCAAAACTCCTAAAATGGTGAACAGAATGAAGAGAAAAAGAATTGAGGAAAAAGGAAGTAATGCTCATAATTTTGGTAAGGCTGCTAAAAAAGCTTCCAAAAGTGGTAAGGATAGCGCAATTAAAAATAAGAAAAGAAATAAGAAATGATGTATTTCATTTTTTTAAGTTTCGCTGACACATATGTTTGTATTTATATTACATACAATTTTCAAAATTAATATAGACTACCAAAGTTTTTTTTCTTGAGTATCAGTTTTCAGATTTTTATTATGTTTTATTGGCAAGGTTTTACAGAAACAGTTTTTCTTCTTATATGATTTTCTAAATATGACAATTGATTTTCTTTAAGTGTTTCATCTTTGTGTATTTTTCAGCATATTGAAACAATTTACTTGAATTTTTGAAAATATTGTTGCATATATTCATTTGTTCTGTTGTTATTATTGTTTATTACTTTGCTAATTACTAAGAACACAAAAGCAAAAAAAAAGGTTGAAAGTCTATTATTTAATTGTTAAAATAATCACAATCAATTTAGTTTCATTGCATTATCAAATTAGTTTCCAGTAATTATAGATAATAGATAGATAGCATAATATAAAACAATCCAAATGCAAAAATAGTGGATTATAAGTAGAAATTGAAAGTAAAAAAGAAGAATCTGCTAAATAGCAGTAAATTTATTGGTTTTATTTTAGAATAATACGTCAATATGCATATAGTGCTGACCAAGAATTAGATAATTTTACAATGGTTATATTATAATTATTATTATTAAAATTAAAGAGAGGAGGAATTAGAGTTTTTTTTTTTTTTCTATTTATTATGGCTCTTGATGTTTCACCAATATAATTTGTATATTTCTATGTATGATCATAATCTGTATCCACATCAAGTAATGGTTGCTTAGAGAAAATCATTTCTTTGAAGCAGAAGTAGGTTCTGGTGTAGCAACTTGACTGACCTCAACATTAACATATTCGTTAACTTTAGCAGCAACACCACCCTTAGTTCTTCTGACAACCTTTGATTTTTTAGTATTTGGTTTTTTGTAAACTTCGATATAAAAGGCGATAAATAAAACCAAGTAACTACTGAGAATACAGCATCCCCAAATTGCAGCATACATAGTACCTTCACAATCAGCACAACGAGGTAAGAAAGTAACATCAGAGAAGTAAGTATGAACAATCTTTTGATAAGTAGCAAAATAGATAAAAGCCAAATCAACTAAAAATTGAATAATTTGGAATCTGGTGACCCATTCTTTCCACCATACCTTTATGCCAAAAGAAGAAAGAAAGTAGTACCAGTACATGACGATATGAACAGCCAAGTTGATAGCAATTGGAACCCAAGAAATTGGAGTTGTACCAACCAACTGAGTATAACATAATAATGCTGTTGCACCATGATGGTAAGTGTGCAAGAAGGTTAATTTCTTTTGTTTCAACACCAACAAAAATGTATCAATGAATTCCACATATTTAACCAAATAGTTCAAGTAATATAAAGCAACCAAAGGTTGTGTCCAAGAGTTAATGTTACAGATAGCGTAGTACAATCCATGGTTGTAAATGATAGGAAATAACTGTTCAACCATCAAAACAAAAAGGATGAAACTGACAACAGTTAAGATCAAATTGTGGATTTGGGATACAACCTTCAATTTCAAAGGGGCTAGGTTGAATTTTTTGAACAAGTAGTCACCACCAAAAACAATCAAATAGTAAATGGCGATTACCAACAGACATGATGGAAGATTTGACAAAAGTTGGTTGTTATGTTGGAAAACAAAGTTTTTTGGAACGTATTGGTTATCAGTGATGTAGGAAGCAACGTCATTGAATAAATCCCATAATCTGATACCAAATGGATATTTGACAGAGGGTTGACCAACATATAACGAGGATAAAACCTCGAAAGAAGGTTCAAATGAGGAAAAGGCTGACATTACTGTTTAGTTGCAATATAAAAAAACGAAGACAAAGAACCAAGGTATATCTCAAAGTAAAAATGGTTCAAAAATAAGCGAAAGATAAGAAACGAATGAATGATACTGTATTATAAGGGGTTGTTATATCGAATTAAACCTGAGCATGTATAAATTTAAAATTTTTGTTTCGATTTCTTCAAGATATCTTTTTACTATTTGCTTGATAAGTTGCAGAATTTGATCGAAAAATGAAAAAAAAATAGGTAATCTTGGTTAAAATTCGTTACACTAATGTTCAGTAAAAAAGAAAAGCAAAAGAATTGAAATACCAACAAGACCTAAAGGTGAATATCGATTTTATAAATGATATATATACATAATATACTTTAAATGATGATGATGATGTCGAAATGTACAGGGAGGGAAAAATCTATAAAAAAAAAAAAAATAAAAAAAAAAAAATTTCACAGCGGAACGCAAGAACAGTTGAAAAAGACATCCGTGTTATTGTTAAAAAAATTTTTATTATTTTTGGGTACATCGTTATACGTTGTAATATTAACCCATATATACAATTACGATTGTTGAGATTAAAAGAATATAAAGAAATCATGGAAACTGTTCCAAAATTTGCGATAAATATTGGAAATAACAATAAAATAGAGAAACATAGACACAGATGAAAGCCATAATGTAAAAACTTTGAGATATGCAACTTATACGCTTTACCCGCTATTAAAAGGATTGTACTTATAAATTTTCCTTTTCAAGTCATTATTCAGTCACCTTTTCTATACTATTTAATATTTAAAAAATATTTTAAAATCTTCGAGTAATCTGGTTATAATATTGGAAAATATTTCTCTATAGTTGTTGCTTTCGTAGGTTATACTTACTACATTCTACAATAATTTTTCTCCACTTTTTCGTACTCGTAGTGAGTGTTTTATTTCAACATGTGAAATTCGTTGATATACATATATCTGTTCATATTAATCGCATACAGAAAAAAAACTTTAAAAGACAAGAAAATAGTATTATCTCTGTATTTCAAAATTTTCAAGAAATTATAGTTGTTTTGAGTACTTTAAAACCATAAAGAAATATTTTATAAAAATCAATCATTCAATGAAATAAAAGTCATTGAGCTTATTCTTATTTGAGAGAGATAAAAATTGTATTTATTAATTAATTCTTATGTAGCTGTCTGTCCCTCCTTCCCCTTTCTGCTTCTCATCTTTCCGCTTTCCTTGTTGGGATACTTATCCTTTTATATCCCAAATCCTATATCCTCATGAACTGTAACCCTACCTTATTATTCTAATAATAATAAACCTATGTTATATTATTAATACCGTTAATAGTATTAATAATACTAAACATCATTAATAATCAAGTCTCTTTAGACTATTCCCAAATACTAATAAAAACCACCTGTGGAAAAGCATAAATAAAGAGACATTTTATTACTAGAAAAGGTAGAAAACTTACACAGGAACATATCATGAGGAAAAGAGAAAACAGAAAGAATACATTAGATATTTTACTCCAATCAAATAACAAAGAACTATAATCATATAAGAAAAATATTGAATTATCAGAGGTACTTGATCGTTAAAAGAATCACTGTTGACGATAATGTCGAGTCAAAGTAACTTGCTGACTTTGCAGAGATACTTGCTCGTTTATCAGAATCACTATTTACATCAATAGTCTTTCTTAATTTGAGAGAGATAATATAATGTATATTTATTAATTGTCTATTCTATCTATTTTCCCTTTATTCTCTCTTATTCTTCAAGATCATTTCTTTATAGGATGTCGAGCTCCTTATATTCTTTATTATCTTAATCTTTGCAAATATTCCTAGGGACGGCCCCCTTCTATAGCACAGCCTTGCTTTGCCTCAACTTAGCATATAGCCTGAAGATATTTGAGAGCATAATAAGTAAGTATTTCACCCGGTAATTGTCAAGATATTATGGATTTTAACCATTTAATAATAAGATAATTAAGACTATTGTCTGTCGAGCCAAAATAACCTGTTGACTTTGCAGGGATTCTTGCTCGATATCAGAATCACTATTTACATTAATAGTCATTCTTAATTTGAGAGAGATAATATATTGTATATTAATTTCTTGTCTATTCTATGTATTCTTCCTTCTTTCTTCTAGTCTTTCCAATTTCCTTGTTGGGATACTTCTCCTTTTATATCCCAACTTTGATATCCTCATGATCTGTAACCCTACCTTATTCTATTTATAGTTTATTAATAATACACCTTAGTTATATTATTAATATAGTTTGTTAGTATTAATAATAATTGTTGTATTAATAATACACTTGGTTTGTATTAATAATACACTTGGTTTGTATTAATAATACACTTAGTTTGTATTAATAATACAAAACAACATTAATAATCAAGTCTCTTTCTACGGGCTTGATCATCTTATCTATTTGATCTTTCATGTAATACTGAGTCAGCTTTACAATGTGCTGCTGGCTCAACATTGTCATTTAATTAACAGATCAATAATAAATTCATCCATAAATATCTTAGTTATGCATAATAGAGCATAATGACGCGAGATGACGCACAAACGTTTCCGGAAAATATTTTCAAGTGAAAAATATTTATCTCGGAAGAATTATACGTATTGATATAAAATATCAATAACATCACAAGTTGATTATATCTTAATCAATTGTTAAAAGAAAAAACTTTTAACTTTCAATAACCTTTTTACATCCAATTTTACTAATCCTTAATATAATAAATTATCTAATTTATAGATTAATTCTCTTAATATAAATATTTACCAAATATCTTTTATAATAACCTTTCGTGACGATCAAGTTAGAATAATTGTCCAAAACCTATCTTAAAAT